>CP139509.1:503376642-503436515 GCA_021014915.2 Artemisia tridentata subsp. tridentata
TATCCATGTGTTAGCATTGAAATTATATTAAAGTGATGGTCATTTATCTTTTAGTATCTTTGTATGTGTGTGTCGATATTATGTATAAGAATAGTGAATGTGGGCTTGTGTTGGTAATGTAAGGAAATGTCCAACCCAACACAAAGCCCACTTTAGCCCAATCTTAAAGCCTCTAGGGCATCAATCTTTTATCTATATTACACACTCTCCCACCACAGTTGAGTGTGTGCTTTAGAGAGTGTATGTGTGTATTTCTTCTTTCTTGTACTTCTCTCTCAATCTAATATACTCACATTCGCAGGTTATCCATTCTCTACTGCCACCATCTTCCTCTCTATCTCACCTCATCTATTTCTCTCATATTCCCAATCTATATTATCTCTTTTATCTTGTTCTTAAAGGCCATTCGATCAACAGTGAGTTTATGGTATGATAAAAGAGTGATTTTCACTCGCAACAAGTGGTATCAACGAGCCTAGCTTCGAGGTAGGAGTTCTTGTATTCGGTTCTTGTGTTTAAAATACATATTGTTGCGTTTTTGTTTTCTGTGAAACGTAGCTATTTGTTTTCTGTGGGTCGAACGCAAGATCAAAGACGTAAAAATCAAGGCAGAAAGTTGTGTTGTTTTATGTTCTAACGACTTGGTTCATGAAGCTTCACTAGTTCATCATTCAAACCTTGGCTTGGAAGAACATATTTGTGGTTTATTCTTGACTCATAGATCGACATTATTAAAAATCTTGTATAAGATTTGTGTTTTTGGATAAGATAATGATAGATGTGATTGAAAGGAGTTAGTAGAAGAAAGTCCTACTAGTTGGTGGAAGTTGTCAGGAAATATCTTGCAAGATAAGGTTGCAAGTAGGCAAGTGACACAAAAGGATAAGAGTAGTTGAACTGCAGTCTCTCGCAATTCAAAAACCCACGCCCCTTCTCGAAATTGCACAGTTCTCTTCGAAATTGGTCTAGTCTCTCGAAATTGCAACAAGTTTCGAAATTGCCACAAGCCTCTCGCAAATCAGAAATATCGCATTCTTGTATAAGATTGCGATAGGTGCTCTTTCGAAATTGATTTCGTAATTCATTTCGGAATTGCTTTCGGAATTGGTCTAGATTTCGCAATTGGTGTTGGTTTCGGAATTGGGTTAGTTTCGCAATTGGTTTCGAAATTGGCATATTCTTTCGAAATTGGATATATTCTTCGCAATTCAAGCCATATTTCGCAATTGGGGTAGACTTTCGGAATTGGACCAATCTTTCGCAATTAGAGCAGATTTTCGCAATTGACATCAGACTTTCACTTTTCGAAATTGAAAAAAATTTTCTAACACAATATTAAATACTCTATAGCAATTGTAAGGATTAAAAAAAAATGGCGGGAAAATCCGAGTAAAATTTAATTTTTACAGGAGACTAAACGTTCAATCTTCACGCGAAATTCAAATTTTGGTACAACATTGAAAATTTTGGCCCAAAATTCAAATTTTTAGGCCAAAATTCGAATTTTTTCGGCTAAATTTGACGTAAAAATTTTCAAAACTCAAAATTTTCTAATAACCTTAGAATTGCATTTTATAGAGTATTTCAAATTCTGGTAGAGAAATTTTTTCAAATTCAAATTTTGGAGGGAAACCAGAAATCACGATTCGACAATCCGTCACCAACACAATTGAACTTAACCTTCAACAACCTCAACTCCTACTTCGTTGAAACGATCCTGTATCATCGTTATCGTACCAGTCATCATCAATGGCCACTCACCAAGATGATATCGCAACTGCTTTGGCAAATGGTTTTGCTTTGTTATCCAAGGCATTAAACGTCAAACCACATAACAACAACCAATGGATTTCATCGTACACTGATAATACACAGTTATATTTGGGACAAGAAGGTCAAATGGTTGATGTTATTGAGAATCAGCAAGGAAATGCTACGGGTATACTGATGGGGAATCAAATGCAATATGCAGGGTTGTATACAGGAAACCAAGCAGATCCGTTTGTGAATCAGAATGGGGTCAATCCGAATGAGGATTATTGTTTTATGGCTTCATCTGAAATCCAAAGGAGTGATATAGGTAGAATTGGTAATGTACATGCAATGACGAAAGTAGAAAAGCTCCAGTACATGTTGATGCTAGCCAACAAGGAACATTCGGGAATATCTTTGACTACTGAGGAATCTGACTTCCTGCTTTCAACCAGAATCAATGATAATTCTACAGAAGTCACTGGAGTCTCTGACCCTATGCCTAATCAGCAAGAACCAACATCATGCAGTGATTCTGAAACTCCTCCATCCTATGACACAGAACCACTCCATGAGGTACCACTTTCGTTTGCCCATGAAAAGCCACATTCTGTGCCTCTCGAACCTAATTTTGATACATATGTGGGGGAGCAAGTTAATAGCAATATTAACTGTGAAACTTCATATATAGATCCTAATGAAGTTCAAGTTGCACAAAATGATGCTAATGATGAGGCAACCCGTGCTCTATTTGAATCATTACTTCAAAATTGTCAAATAGAGATTGAAAAGGTCAAAAAGATCAATCGCGATGTTAAAACCGCGAATGTGAAATTGACCACTAAGCTTGAGAGTTATAAGGTCAATGCAAGAGCTTTTGATTTTCATAACAATCGAGAGTCAGAACTTGAAAATAGTTTAAGAGATTCTGTTTTAAGAGAACAACATTTGCAAATCAAATTTGACACTCTTGATGTCAATTTGAACAATAAAATGAAATCTTTAAACAAGGAAATTTCTGAACTAACCAACCAGCTTTCAAAACAAAAATCAACTTATTCTAATCTTGAAAAAGAAAAGAAGGAGTTGAATGAAAGGTTTTCAAAATGTGAAAAGGATCTTCTTAAAGAGATCACTGACAAAAAGGAAACCATTGCAAAGTTGGAAGATTTGCTTGTAAAAACGGGTCATTCTACACAAACAATTCATTTGTTAATTAACGATCCAAACCCAGTTTTACATACAATGAAGAAAGTGGCTATCGGTTATGAAAATCCTTATTATCTCAAGAAAGCTCAGAAAGAACAGAATGTGTTATATAATGGTAGTGTGCTAAATGATAAACATGATCCTATAGAGGTTCATGATTCTGATGAAACGATCGAGCTTGCTCAGCAGAGTAGCATTAAAAGGAAACAAATGAACCCAGAAATTAAACCAATAGACTATAACCAGCTTAACATAGATGATAACGGCCTTTTTAGGGGTCGATACGTCAAATGTAGTATAGAGAGTTTTCCAAGTATTGCAAAAGAGATTGCAAACCTGGGTCGTTTTTCCCAACGAGATGTGACGTTCTGAAATAGATCGAATTCGTGATCGGGTGAATATTGAATGGAAAAGGGGTTTTGATTTTTGATTTCTAAACTACGATTGATGAACGTAAAAATAAAAATGAAAAAGAGAATAAAAATGATTATCTAAAAGATAAGGAATTAAAAACGTGAAAGAAAAACTTAAAAACGCGAAAGAAAAATTAAAAAGATAAAATCTATTAAATAGAAGCTATCACTATTTTTATGTTTTCGTTTTTCTTAAAGTCTAGAAAAAAAATATTTTAACATAGATAATGAATGCATAAAAATAAGATTGAATAAACATGGAACCATGTGATCGAAACCAAATCTGGTAAACTAAGATTAAAGCAACAAAAATAAATTAAAAGCTAAGAACATGAACATTAATACTATGACTTTAAATGACATTAATTATAGAAAAACAATTACTTGGACACAAAATTAATGCATATAAAGAACAGGAAGAAAATCTGACGTAGTGACAAAAAAATAGAAGAAGTAAACATTAAAGATGGCATAATTGTTTTAAGGTTTATGTGGAATTGTGTGTAGACACACACAGTGCGTGTAGTCTCCTCTTCCTTTTTTTGTTAGCTGCTGCTGTACTAGCGAAGCAGGGCAAAAACAAGCCTTTTCAAGGCTTCTAAAAGCTACTAAAAGCTACTCTAAAAATCTTAAGAAAAATACTACTACTATGTGAGCTGGGGAATATTGGATATCCAAGGTTTCAGCTTATAACAACTTAAACTGAGAGCTATAGAAAATCTCAAAGATCAGCAAAAGTATGAAAAACACAAAATGGAGGACTGCTATTTCTAATGACTGAACTAACTGATATCTAAAAACAAGACCAAAAGGACTTTATTGCAAACTAAAAAGGGAACACAAAGAACCTGAAAAATGCAAAGAGGAAGCCAAAATAAGCTGAGCTTATTGAAGCTTATCAAGGCAGTTTGACTGCCTATACTTGCAGTCCACAATTCTAAACCTGCAAAACAGCTTAAAACTCCAAAACAACACTAGAAAGAGATTGATTAGGCTGCTATAAGTCAAATCAAAAATGGCCAAAGTGCAATGGAACAGTAGAAATGGGTTTTGACCCAGTTTAACCCATGAACCAAACAACCCTTTAATGTGACTACATTGTCATTTCAAACTGTAAATAACTGAATTGGGCTCAAACTCTTAAATACAAAGAAGCAATCAACTAACTTAAGGCTTAAAAATCAAGTTTCATCAAAAATTTAACACTAGAAATAAGCTAGTAAGCAGTTGACTTTTTTGTTGACTATCATTGACTTTTCTTGATCTTTTGAAATTAACACAGAAGATACCTACAATACACATGAATAAGCTCAAATAAGCTCTATTAAGCTTATTTGAACAACTTTAATAGCTTAAAACATGAAAAACAATTAAGAACAATTTTGGCGGGAAAACAGTTACACAATTAAAGCTTGAATTTAATTTAGAAAACGATTCAATTACAACTTAAATTACTTGTACAATGCAGAAATTAATAAACCCAGAAGAGATTTTACATTAAACTTTAAATTCGACTTTAAAATAAAAATTACACTACTGAAAATGGTCTAAACTAGGACAACATTTTTCTTCTGTCTTCTCTCTTTTTATACATCCCCACAGCTTCAATGAACCTTCTTGACTCAATCCTCATCGTTGGATTAGGCTGACTTCATCTTAACCCTTGATTTGCAATTTGGCGGGAAGAAGCTATCAAGTGGGTTTAACTTATTCTAGCACACGTGGGTTGATTGGTGGGATTAGCTAAGGATAGTGGGGTTGCTTGCGTGTTGGCAGTGATAGGAATGGGGTGGGTTGGTGTTGTCAGGGGTTGGTGATGATAAGTGGTATCCTGGTATTTCTTTGTGGTATTGGCGGGTTAGGGAAAAAGGGTAGTGAAAGGGTTTTACCGAGTGGTTGACTGAATTGGTTAACTAAATAAAAACGGGGTAGGGAGTTGGGCTGTGTTGTGATTGGGCTTAGGTGGTGATGGGTTAGGATTAGTTATAGGGTTTAGTGGGTTTTTAAGGGAAATGGGTTTAAGGTTTAAATGATAGGTCCGGTTGGTTGTAGCTTTTAATCACAAGGACCATTTTTGCACTTTAACCAAAATAGAGGGACTGAAATTGTAACTTTCAAAACTTTTTACCCAAAAATCATATTTTTAATATTTTGATTTTCAAAAGACTTGGGTTGACTTTTATTTTAAAATAAATGCATAGGGATTATTTTTGACGAATTTTGAAACTTGGGGGACTGAAACTGCCAATTTTATAAACTTTGCTCGTTTTTCAACTGTTTTCACTTATTTTGCATCTGAATCATATAAAACACAATTTTTGGGTATTTTCTGTATTTTGATGCATTTTTGAGCGTTTTTGGATGTTTTGGCAGTTCAGATATGATAAAAATGATGAGTATTTGAGCACTCATCAATCCCCCACACTAAACTATTGCTAGTCCCTAGCAATATTTTATGAAGATTTAATGGATTTTTCTCTTTACCAGATATCCATCATTTCTGGAGTAGCCAAATGTTTCAGTTCAAGTAAGAACTATGGTACACCGATAACCATGTGATTTTGAGCAAACCACCAGCTGCCAACGGTTTTGATTTGTCTTTACCAGAAGCCGTTTGCTTCTGGACTAGCCAACTCTTGATGGACCTAGTCAACATCTTGGTGAGCTGATTACCAATTATGGTTTTCCACTGCCTTTACCACAAGCCATAACCTTGCGGGCTAGCCAACTCTTCACTTATAAAAGATATGGTGAGTCGAATACCATACAATTTTGGGCAAATTGTAAGCCGTAAACGGATTTGATATATCTTTACCAAGAACCGTTTGCTCTTGGATTAGCCAATCCTTTTGTGTGTTAGACATGGTGGACTGATAACCATTTGTTGTGTAAGTGCAAAACACTTACACCAAAAAAAATTTTGGCCAAAAACGGGGGAATTAGATGGTATATATACGTGATTAAATTCGTGAGAATTCCCCCCACACTAGAAATGAATATTGCCCTCAATATTCAAAGTACCGGCTGTTATGCCGAAACTGAGAACGTAAAAGGGAAATATTACGGGCCATTTATTTTATTTTTGTGGTTAATTTTTTTTTTTTTTTTTTTTTTTTTTTTTTTTTTTTTTTTGTTTTTTTTTTTTGAAAATTTACATATATACAACATGTGGGGCATCTCCCCCACACTAAGGTGGTAGAAAAATAGAAAGAAGTCAGAAATATGGGTGAAAACCCATATGGTGCTTGAGTTTTTGATCACCGAGTCACTAGCTTGACTCGACCCCGAATTGAGTTGATTTCTCCCGAACAGTCAGGTTTGTCACTCAAGCTAACCGCTTGTGAACGGCCAACCGTAACAAAGGGTTCCTGAACAGCCCGAGAGAAAGATCAATTTAAAAGTCTATGGGGAAGTAAGTGGAAGAGACCATCTCCCCCACACTAGGTAGTAGAACAGAGAAAGAAAACAGAGACACGGGTGAAAACCCATGTTATGCTAATGTTTTTGTTCACCGAGTCACTAGCTTGACTCGACCCCGCATTCATTGGTTCTTGGGGAAGCACGTGGAACAAAAAATCTCCATCGGACTTTCGTTCAAGATGTTTGGATAAACACTGAAGTACATGAAAGTTTCACTCCGATGAGATATACACAGACCCGGCTCAAAAATGATAAATGAGAATGCCGGGGTCAAAGATAATATCTTCACTCCCGAAGGAGTGAAGAAGAGATGAAGTCACGGGATAGGTGAGGAAAAGGAAGAACGTCATGATGAAAATTATGATTAGCTCATCATCACCCATGGGAGAATCCATAATTTCTAGATTATGAATCTCATCATTTAAGCTCGCTTGATCAAGACATATCCCGGGTATGTCTGGATCAAAGTGGAAGTTATCATACTCCGGTGGAGATATGATATGAGAGAGTTCATCGGAGAACTCCTCGTGAAAGGTATACGGAGGTGGGACATGTGCGGTACTTCGTGGGCTATGAATATGCACCTCGTCCATTAAAGTCTCCGTCTCAGACTCATCACTATCAAAGATTGGATTAACTGAATTTAGAGTAAACTCAGAATCAAATTCGAATAAGGGATTAGTGATAGTCGTTTTGAATGTTGTAGAAACAACATGGATAACATCCTCTCCTAGGTCGACGATCTCAGAATGGGGCAGTGATGCCTCAACATACTCAACTTCTCCATAAGATGTATATTCATCGTTAGAATCGGAGAAAGTCTCAAAATGATCTTTTGAACACTCAAGAGGGGAAGGGATATCACACACATGATCAAGAATTCCCTGTGACTCACTTGGGATTGGGACAAGGTTCTCAACACTGGACTTTATGAATACGTCCGATTCCTTTGCAGGAATTGTATCAAGATGCTCATCCCCCATGTTAAGAGAGTTAGTGGGAACCTCGGGTGTGATAACAACAGACTGAGATGGAATATCAACTGATGGAATTTCTGATTCATCATGAAGGATATCATCATCATCACTGTCATCATCGTCATCGATAAGAACAGCATTGCGGAAATTGGCACGTGCTCTAGCTGCTCGTAGTTCGGCTGATGTGTGAAAACCGAAAGGTTGACATTGATTATCAGCATGAGGATTTTCTTGGGCACGTCGTTCTTCGGCAATTTCTGCCTTAAGATCTTTTAGCACATCAAGAAGACCAATGAGAATGTTTTGAGGAATATCTTTGTTAGAATTGTCATCAGGAACACACTCATAGACATCCTCATTCATTTGGTACTGTGGAGGTTGGTCAGGAATGTCATAATTGTTACAAGGAAATGGAATCCTTGTTTGACAATCGTAACTGAAGTGTGGACCTCCACAGTACTCACAACAAAATGATTGTTGTGACTGATTTAGTGAATAATGTGGAATTTGGTCATTTCCAAAGTCCTGAGTGTTACCAGAAAACTGTTCATAGACAAACGTGTTCCCGGTTTGACACTCAAATCCTTGATGAGGACCTCCACAAAATTCACAACAAAAACTTGGTGTATTTTGATACGAAGCATCATTGAAATTTGGATTATATGATTCTTGCTCGTATGAATGTGATGGGTAGTTGGAAGAGTCGTTGAATGAGTTCGGATTAGGATCATAAGCAAATGAATTCCTCGAACCACAAAACAAACAACTTCCGTTTCGAATATCATTACCACATTGTTCACATGTACACCAACGACATGGCAAACCAAAAAGCGGCTCACCACAACCGACACAAGGAATAAAATCCAGAGGTGGGACAAGTGGTGTGCTCTGAGAGCTAGGAATTTCCACCACTTCCGTTATGGTCTCTGGTTTTTGTTTTTGAATAACGTGAAGATTGGGCAAGTCGTTCTTTTTAATCACTGTTCTAAGTTCTGTACGTTTGCTTGACAATCTTTTAACCGTAAATCCTGAAAGGTCAGGATCGATTCTTGATGGTTTGTCATTAATAGCACGTACCTCGGGCTGTGGAGGGTAGTGGGAAGGACTTTGAGAATCATTGGTGGAATTAAGCTCTTTGAGGGCTACTTCACACCAATAACATGATCCTTTTGGTGCATGCTTTCCACACCTCTCACAAGCACACTTAGAACAATGAAGGCTGTCATTCAACGGGCTTTTACAATCAAAACATTTGTACCCGAGAGACGCCATAGAAGAAAGGCATAAGAAGTTAGAATCAAATGGATAGAGGGTAAAGGGATAAAGAATCAAAAAGGGTAAGAGGGTAAAGATGAATATTTTTGGTTTTTTTTTTTTTTTTTTTTTTTTTTTTTTTTTTTTTGTTGAAAATAAATCAATTAAACCAAGATCGAAACAAAACACAAGGAACTTAAACCAATAATCACAGATGAATGGCTTCTTTGAAAAAGGTACACCACTCACAAGGATACAAAGGCAAGTTTTAATCTTTGGTTTGGGAACTTATTATGGTCGTACCCCCAGTTAGGTAGTACTCTGTCTTGGTTTTCGATGGTAAAAATTTTTTTTGTTTATTTATTATTAACAAAGAAAACGGAAAATGTTTTTGGGTTTTTAATTTTTATATGATATATATATATAAAAGAAAAGAAAAATATTTTTGTTTTTTATATGTTTTATGGAAGATTGATATACGATATTTTTTTTTTTTTTTTTTTTTTTTTTTTTGTTTTATCGATCCGTCAAACGAATTAACTTCACGATAATTTTTTTGGTTTTATATATATATAAGAATATGGACAAAGATGGATAATATACAATGGATGAATATCCAACAATCACTGATTCTTCAAAAACGATCTACGCAGCACACCTCCCCGGCAGCGGCGCCATTTTGATAACGGCCTTTTTGGGGGTCGATACGTCAAATGTAGAATAGAGAGTTTTCCAAGTATTGCAAAAGAGATTGCAAACCTAGGTCGTTTTTCCCAACGAGATGTGACGTTCTGAAATAGATCGAATTCGTGATCGGGTGAATATTGAATGGAAAAGGGGTTTTGATTTTTGATTTCTAAACTACGATTGATGAACGTAAAAATAAAAATGAAAAAGAGAATAAAAATGATTATCTAAAAGATAAGGAATTAAAAACGTGAAAGAAAAACTTAAAAACGCGAAAGAAAAATTAAAAAGATAAAATCTATTAAATAGAAGCTATCACTATTTTTATGTTTTCGTTTTTCTTAAAGTCTAGAAAAAAAAAATATTTTAACATAGATAATGAATGCATAAAAATAAGATTGAATAAACATGGAACCATGTGATCGAAACCAAATCTGGTAAACTAAGATTAAAGCAACAAAAATAAATTAAAAGCTAAGAACATGAACATTAATACTATGACTTTAAATGACATTAATTATAGAAAAACAATTACTTGGACACAAAATTAATGCATATAAAGAACAGGAAGAAAATCTGACGTAGTGACAAAAAAATAGAAGAAGTAAACATTAAAGATGGCATAATTGTTTTAAGGTTTATGTGGAATTGTGTGTAGACACACACAGTGCGTGTAGTCTCCTCTTCCTTTTTTTGTTAGCTGCTGCTGTACTAGCGAAGCAGGGCAAAAACAAGCCTTTTCAAGGCTTCTAAAAGCTACTAAAAGCTACTCTAAAAATCTTAAGAAAAATACTACTACTATGTGAGCTGGGGAATATTGGATATCCAAGGTTTCAGCTTATAACAACTTAAACTGAGAGCTATAGAAAATCTCAAAGATCAGCAAAAGTATGAAAAACACAAAATGGAGGACTGCTATTTCTAATGACTGAACTAACTGATATCTAAAAACAAGACCAAAAGGACTTTATTGCAAACTAAAAAGGGAACACAAAGAACCTGAAAAATGCAAAGAGGAAGCCAAAATAAGCTGAGCTTATTGAAGCTTATCAAGGCAGTTTGACTGCCTATACTTGCAGTCCACAATTCTAAACCTGCAAAACAGCTTAAAACTCCAAAACAACACTAGAAAGAGATTGATTAGGCTGCTATAAGTCAAATCAAAAATGGCCAAAGTGCAATGGAACAGTAGAAATGGGTTTTGACCCAGTTTAACCCATGAACCAAACAACCCTTTAATGTGACTACATTGTCATTTCAAACTGTAAATAACTGAATTGGGCTCAAACTCTTAAATACAAAGAAGCAATCAACTAACTTAAGGCTTAAAAATCAAGTTTCATCAGAAATTTAACACTAGAAATAAGCTAGTAAGCAGTTGACTTTTTTGTTGACTATCATTGACTTTTCTTGATCTTTTGAAATTAACACAGAAGATACCTACAATACACATGAATAAGCTCAAATAAGCTCTATTAAGCTTATTTGAACAACTTTAATAGCTTAAAACATGAAAAACAATTAAGAACAATTTTGGCGGGAAAACAGTTACACAATTAAAGCTTGAATTTAATTTAGAAAACGATTCAATTACAACTTAAATTACTTGTACAATGCAGAAATTAATAAACCCAGAAGAGATTTTACATTAAACTTTAAATTCGACTTTAAAATAAAAATTACACTACTGAAAATGGTCTAAACTAGGACAACATTTTTCTTCTGTCTTCTCTCTTTTTATACATCCCCACAGCTTCAATGAACCTTCTTGACTCAATCCTCATCGTTGGATTAGGCTGACTTCATCTTAACCCTTGATTTGCAATTTGGCGGGAAGAAGCTATCAAGTGGGTTTAACTTATTCTAGCACACGTGGGTTGATTGGTGGGATTAGCTAAGGATAGTGGGGTTGCTTGCGTGTTGGCAGTGATAGGAATGGGGTGGGTTGGTGTTGTCAGGGGTTGGTGATGATAAGTGGTATCCTGGTATTTCTTTGTGGTATTGGCGGGTTAGGGAAAAAGGGTAGTGAAAGGGTTTTACCGAGTGGTTGACTGAATTGGTTAATGATGAAGCGAAAAGTGTACCGCTTTTAGGGGGTCATTTAAGCCCTAAATCGTATTTATTTGATCAAATATTGCCCTAAATCGTTCCTTTTGTCATTTTAGGTACTTTTGAGGAGAAATCTGGAAAAGGAGGCATTTTGGACGTTTTTGGAGCATAAAAGTGAAGAAAACGGCAAAGTCTCAAAATTGTGCTGAAAGTCACCTTTGACGGCGTCAACATTAACTCCAGACGGCGTCATGCTTTGGCAAGAAAAGTTGGATGTGAAATTTACTCATGACGGGCCAGTGAGTTTGCATGAGAATTCTGACGGCGTCACGCTTTAACTAAATCAAGGGCGTCACGGCTTAAATCATAAGGGGACGGCGTCACGTTCAGGATCCGACGGCGTCAAGCCTTGATAAGCCAGAATGGATTTTTGAAGAGCTAAAGAGGGACGGCGTCAAGATGGTCACCCGGGAACCCTAAAAGCGGCGAGGTGACGGCGTCACAATGCATAAGGTGACGCCGTCAGATGTCAAAGTCTATATATAGTTTTCTAATTTTTTGTCATTAGGGAGAGCTTAGTGTGTGGAATTTTGGGATAAAACCCTAAGACGATTTTAGCTACTTTTTCAGGGCTTCTTGCCTTGAGATCTTCCATGTTTCATTGAAAGATAAGTTATCAATTAATCATTCAATATGTCTATGTGTTGTTTGATTCTATCCTATGCTTGTCTTTTGTTTAACATGTTAGGCTAATTTTATCTTGTGTTTGCTTAGATCTAATGAAACCTAGCTATTGATTATTGGTTGTTAGTGTGTTGTTAGTTGTATTGGATGATTGTTTATCTATGTTAGGCTTAAGAAAACTGGCTAACTTCCTATTCGGTAACTTGCTTGAACGTCTTAAGAAACATGAACCAAACGCGTACTAAAGGTTTTTATGGTTGTATTTAATGCACAAGCGAATTCTAGTGATCCCATGTTAGGAGCTTCCTAGCCGGCTCGACATAGGAGTGAAGTAGGAGCTTGTAGAGTTTGGGGAAGTAAGTACGCCACCCCACGAATGGTATTAAGGAATACACCCGTCATCCACGCGACTAATACACACTAATTAACCGGTAAAAGATAGTTAGGGAATAAGGAAATCTAAGTAAACACATTTCTCTACACATAAGTTTCTCACCACTTTTCATTTTTGTTATTTTATTTTATTTGCATTTGTAGTAATTTGGGTTAGTTGACTAGCAACTAATTCCGCCCACTCCTTCAAAACCCGAGATTTTACTTGCTTTCATAAAAATATAAAAACATAAAAAAAGAATCTTCCTCAACCCTTAGACCTATTAGAGTAGCTTTTCATACCTAACGAACACTATTCCCTGTGGAGAACGATCAATCCCCCGTACTTACCACTACACTATACTACATCGGTCAGGTACACTGCCTGGTGGGGTTGTAAGCCTCTTGAGATCCCTCGAGAGGTAAAACCTGTTGTAAGGTTGCAAAACCCACGCATCAAGTTTTTGGCGCCGCTGCCGGGGAATAGTTATTGTTTAGGTTGAATTTTTTTTACTTTACAGGTCTACTCACTAGATTCCTTTCTAGTGAGATTTTTATTTTATTTTTCTAGATTTTCTTTAGTCTATCTATTTTTCTTTGTGTGTTTGTTCGTAATTTCCATTGACTCTTCCGTTCACCATTATGGAGTACGCGAATCCACCATACTACCAACCACGTAATTCACCCACTCCATATGACATCTTGATGTTTAAACAACATAAAGATGAACCTCTCTATGATGCATGGACTCGTTTTAAATATTTACTCCAAAAAGTCCCTCATCATAACTTCGATTTTTGGTCCCTAACTCAAATCTTTTACAATCATGTCGACCGACATGCCCAAAGGGACATTTACCATATTGCCGGCAGGGATCTTAGGGAATTAAGTGCTGAGGAAGCATGGGAAGCTATTGAGAATTGTGCCCAATATTATTATATGGTAGACAACCCAACAAACTTTAGTACAAGTCAATTGACCACAAACTTCAAGGATCATGAAACAAGTTTGTTTGAGGATGAATATGTTAGTGTTGAGATACCTAAGTGGTTGTCATGTAATGCCATAGTACAAAACAAACACATAGGTGACCTTGACGTGATGGAGGATTTAGCCGAACATGATCACATTGATCAAAAAGACCTAGGTTTTATGATCGATGACGTTGAATCTCAAGAAACACATGATGAATCTTTTAGGCAATTTGAATATAGCAGTCAGAATATTAAGGATGATCCTTATGATTCGGACATAGAAGTTGAGATGCCTAGAGAAGCACTTGAGATACTTGGGAAAATGTTAGGGTTAGATCCTACAAAAACACATGATGAGGTTAGTAACATAAGCCCGCTAAGTACCCCACAAGTCCTACCATCATTTGAGGCATACACACCACCCATGACTTACCCGGAAGAAGTAGAAGAGACTATAGGAACCCCAATAGAGGTAGAGCCCTTGGACCAAACAAAACTAGAAGAAATAGGTTTGAATACTTGTAGTCATAACCTTTCTTTTAGTTCTATGGAAGTTCCTAGTTTTGATGAACCGGAGCCTCAACCTTTACACAACTTTTCATCCTTAGATTTACATCTAGGAGAAAAAAGAGGAACCGACCCACCCATCAACCAATATTATCCGGGTAGTTTTAGGATGAAGGAAGCCATTCACTCACCCCCTTCACCTCACGTGGCATATTCACACCCTAAGGGTGTGTATCGCTACTTTCACCCGCACTTAATCCTAAGTGTAGGGAAAACCTCCCCTATTTCCGTTAAATAAGGGTAGAGTCAGGCTCGTGACTCGAACAAAAACAAGCGCTTCTTGGGAGGCAACCCAAGCTTTATTTGCTTTGTGTGTTTGTTTTATTTGTTTGTTTGATTTTATTTGCTTCCGTATGTATGTTTAATTTTTATTATTATTGATTCATGTTCAAAACTAATTTGTGAAAATGCTTTATTTTGTTTTTAACTTCGTCTTAACTACATATAAAGGTATTTTGCAAAAGATAAGTGTAAGGGAAATCTAAATCGGTTTATTAGAACACAAATGAACATGAATCATAATAATATTAAATTAACATACATATTCGTATTTGTTTGAGTCAAATGCTTGTATCGAGTCATAATGATGTTTTGCAGGATTTCCAGGAAGTAAGGTAAAGGTTTTTCCAGAAATTTTCCGGAAACTTAAAACGAAAATTTTTGTCAGGACATTTCTGACGGCGTCAGGGGTTATAACCTGACGGCGTCAGATTTAATTTCCAGAAATTTTTGAAAATTTTGTTTTCATAAAAAGTTTTTATTAAAATCTCCAACTTATAATCTCCAGGAATCTGCAAAGTTATCATTCCACAAGCATTATATCCTTATATATAGATTTTATCCCGCCGATGTTATGCAGGTTTTCGTGTTTGTTTTCTCAGGTTCAACAGGTTATTTTGGACAAGGAAATGTTTTGAATCAAGCTTATGGCGATGCATTAGTCATGGAGCTTCAACATTCTCTTTGGAGGAAGATTTAACCGTGTAATTTCATTATCCACCGAGCGAATCAGGGGAGTATTTGATTTCATTCTTTTACCTTATTTACTTTTACATCTTGTTATTTGAACATTGGGGACAATGTTCATCTTAAGTGTAAGGGGAGGGTAAAAGTACGATTTTTGAGAATACAATTGCGCTTGATTTTTGTTTGTCTGATGGTAGATGTGTAATAAAACTGAGAGAAATACTTGTTAAGGTAATTTTAGTGCCAAATTTAAAATTTTTTACAACATATAGGAGTGAAACTTTGATCTTAATGAGCGTCTCACGGATAGGAGTTATATGACTAGCACAAAAACCGTACCACAAAAAAATTTTCCACCCCCAAATATGTGAGGTTCGCCCCTAGAATTGGTAGGAAAAGCATTTATGCTATGATGTGTGTACCGGTAGCACTTAGATTCTAGAACTTGCGTTAGGACCATTCCGAGGCCACAAGTGAGACTACATTCGTGTAGTTAGATTTACTACATGATAAGAGGCATTAGGATTAACCCATTGTTTTACACCTGTGTTTTTGTTATAATTACGTTGGCTACATTGGTCAAGTAATTCTCCCACACCCTTTGCGTTGTACTCATTTTTAGTACACGATACCCCTAGTACACCCCTCAGAGCCTATCTTTTCGTTTCGACCTTTAAGCATTTTACTTAAAGGAAGAATTTGTTACACCCCACTTAAATGTACACCCAAATCGCCTTAGCCTACCTTGTATGCACTCATCTTTAGTGCATTATTGTGACAACATTTGTTTAAACCCAAGTTAATTATCTAGTTGATTACATGGTTGCTAAGTCGAGTCATATCCTTGTACATATTGTTTTGGGACGATTGGGACTCATGGGTAAAGTACTAGTGTAATGGAGTAATGGGGAAGAACATCATTTATTACCCCCATATGTGCTAAATGTTTTAAAAGTACTCCAAGTTTTTCAATTATCTTAATTCGAGTCATTAGAATAGTTATTTGTAAAGTTATGTAAAAGTTCAAGTGTAAGGGGAATGCAATGCCCCTATGATGTATTTTTTTGGATGGTAGGGCAAGAGTGTATGAAAAAAAAAAAAAAAAAAAAAAATCGAAAAATCAAGAAAAAAAAAAAAAAAAAAATGATGAGAAAAAGAAAAATAGAAAAAACATACGGACTACCATCCCGTTTCATTTTATGTTTATTTTTATGTTTTTGTTATTTTGTTATTTTGTTTCTAGCTTAAAATTGAGTCGAGTCTTGGCTTAGCAACATTGTATAGTACATGTAATTAATCAAGATCTTTAACTCGCCACCAGTAATATATCCTTTATCCAACAAAACCGTGTTTTCCTTTTCCCTACACCTAACGTTATAACCCATTTAAAAGCCCTCTTTGATAGTTTATCTTTGGTGCTTACGCCTAGTGGAGGAGGTTTTCGATCCTTTCCCAAGCCTATGGTAATCTATTTGCTATGACAGGTAGTGAGAGATATTATCCGTTTTCATTTATGAGATTTATTTTGATGACACTTGAGAGATGTGAGTATCTAAACACTACTTGTGAGGTGCTAGTTTATAATCTCCGTGCTTATTATGATTGAAGTGGAACGATTATTTGTTGTAATTACTTTTATGTTTGCATTAAATGACCCCTAACTTGTATTTTGATTAGAATAAAAGCGCATTTGCTTGAGGACAAGCAAATCTCAAGTGTAAGGGTATTTGATGAAGCGAAAAGTGTACCGCTTTTAGGGGGTCATTTAAGCCCTAAATCGTATTTATTTGATCAAATATTGCCCTAAATCGTTCCTTTTGTCATTTTAGGTACTTTTGAGGAGAAATCTGGAAAAGGAGGCATTTTGGACGTTTTTGGAGCATAAAAGTGAAGAAAACGGCAAAGTCTCAAAATTGTGCTGAAAGTCACCTTTGACGGCGTCAACATTAACTCCTGACGGCGTCATGCTTTGGCAAGAAAAGTTGGATGTGAAATTTACTCATGACGGGCCAGTGAGTTTGCATGAGAATTCTGACGGCGTCACGCTTTAACTAAATCAAGGGCGTCACGGCTTAAATCATAAGGGGACGGCGTCACGTTCAGGATCCGACGGCGTCAAGCCTTGATAAGCCAGAATGGATTTTTGAAGAGCTAAAGAGGGACGGCGTCAAGATGGTCACCCGGGAACCCTAAAAGCGGCGAGGTGACGGCGTCATAATGCATAAGGTGACGCCGTCAGATGTCAAAGTCTATATATAGTTTTCTAATTTTTTGTCATTAGGGAGAGCTTAGTGTGTGGAATTTTGGGATAAAACCCTAAGACGATTTTAGCTACTTTTTCAGGGCTTCTTGCCTTGAGATCTTCCATGTTTCATTGAAAGATAAGTTATCAATTAATCATTCAATATGTCTATGTGTTGTTTGATTCTATCCTATGCTTGTCTTTTGTTTAACATGTTAGGCTAATTTTATCTTGTGTTTGCTTAGATCTAATGAAACCTAGCTATTGATTATTGGTTGTTAGTGTGTTGTTAGTTGTATTGGATGATTGTTTATCTATGTTAGGCTTAAGAAAACTGGCTAACTTCCTATTCGGTAACTTGCTTGAACGTCTTAAGAAACATGAACCAAACGCGTACTAAAGGTTTTTATGGTTGTATTTAATGCACAAGCGAATTCTAGTGATCCCATGTTAGGAGCTTCCTAGCCGGCTCGACATAGGAGTGAAGTAGGAGCTTGTAGAGTTTGGGGAAGTAAGTACGCCACCCCACGAATGGTATTAAGGAATACACCCGTCATCCACGCGACTAATACACACTAATTAACCGGTAAAAGATAGTTAGGGAATAAGGAAATCTAAGTAAACACATTTCTCTACACATAAGTTTCTCACCACTTTTCATTTTTGTTATTTTATTTTATTTGCATTTGTAGTAATTTGGGTTAGTTGACTAGCAACTAATTCCGCCCACTCCTTCAAAACCCGAGATTTTACTTGCTTTCATAAAAATATAAAAACATAAAAAAAGAATCTTCCTCAACCCTTAGACCTATTAGAGTAGCTTTTCATACCTAACGAACACTATTCCCTGTGGAGAACGATCAATCCCCCGTACTTACCACTACACTATACTACATCGGTCAGGTACACTGCCTGGTGGGGTTGTAAGCCTCTTGAGATCCCTCGAGAGGTAAAACCTGTTGTAAGGTTGCAAAACCCACGCATCAGTTAACTAAATAAAAACGGGGTAGGGAGTTGGGCTGTGTTGTGATTGGGCTTAGGTGGTGATGGGTTAGGATTAGTTATAGGGTTTAGTGGGTTTTTAAGGGAAATGGGTTTAAGGTTTAAATGATAGGTCCGGTTGGTTGTAGCTTTTAATCACAAGGACCATTTTTGCACTTTAACCAAAATAGAGGGACTGAAATTGTAACTTTCAAAACTTTTTACCCAAAAATCATATTTTTAATATTTTGATTTTCAAAAGACTTGGGTTGACTTTTATTTTAAAATAAATGCATAGGGATTATTTTTGACGAATTTTGAAACTTGGGGGACTGAAACTGCCAATTTTATAAACTTTGCTCGTTTTTCAACTGTTTTCACTTATTTTGCATCTGAATCATATAAAACACAATTTTTGGATATTTTCTGTATTTTGATGCATTTTTGAGCGTTTTTGGATGTTTTGGCAGTTCAGATATGATAAAAATGATGAGTATTTGAGCACTCATCAATAGACTATGGGGTTCATCTTGTTCAAAAAGAGTCACCATTGTTTTTCAAAAAACCAGTGGCTTTCGCAAAACGAATATTTGTCTCAAAACATCTGTCTAACATTCAACAAATGGCATCTAAAAACACCTATGATTCAAGTGCAGCTAGACTATATTTGGTGGATCTTAAACAGAGAATTGAAACACTTCAAAGTATTGTGGCATCCAAAACAAATAATCAAAAACTTGAATGGTTTCCAGGTGTTCAGGATGAAATTAAAATGATTTTTCAAACGGAAATTAATCCACATATTGCGGAAATCTATGCGGTTGTTCAAAATGTGAAAAATAATCTTTTAAAAGAGTCTGCAGAATTCGTTAAGGATCACAAATCCTTAGTGAAGGAAGCAAATGAATACTTGGAACGAATAAAGGTTTTGGAACATCAAAATGACTCTCTCTCCTTCGAAGCTCTATCGACCGACATTATGTCTATTATTTACCAAACATATTCTGTTGAGGATGATGAACGACTTCGAGCTGAGACTTCTGAAATTGTTATAAAATATGAAAAGGCTCTTGCCAAGATTGAAAAACAAAATGTCACATATTTTAAACAACTTGATCAGAAAAAGGAAGAATGCAAGTATGACAAATTGTCGTATGAGCGTTCCTATCACAAATGCAAAAACAAATTGATCTTTTGAAATCTCAGCTTGAAAGTCAAAAAGGGCAGGGTGAGGAAACTACGGGTATAGCACCATTAACCCCCTTGCCTAGTGAGAAACAAAAAGGGAAAGCTGTTGTCAAAACAACAACATCGAATGTAATAGCGCCTGACCTTGATAGGATTAGTCCCACTAATGCGTCTGCCTCTACATCTCAAACATTTAGGGCGTTAGACAAATGTGCAAACGATAATCCAAAAGAGTCTAGGAATGCTACTACAAATTCAAAGGACAACAAGCTAAATCCAAATGTGTGTGCCCCTATAGGAATAGCTCAACGAATGTGACCATAAAAACTGTTAAAGAATCTGGTGATTCAAACGACATGGTCCACAATCAGTACCTAGAAAAGGCTAGGAAAAAGGCACAGATTCGAAAAGATGGAATTTTAGGTACAAAACCTACAGTGATGAATTCTACAACATTACAAGGCACTGCTAGTAGTAGTATACCACTTCCTAAGATCATTCAACTAAAGACTAGGGATTGGCTTGCATCTAAAAGTAGTTGCTCAAATGAAAATGCTAAGCACGTAGAATGCAACACTAAGAATTCAAATTCCTCTTCGAATGAAGAAAAATCAAGTGCTAAGGCACAATCCTCTAAGACAACAAATAGCAACAAACTCGTTGCTAAGAAACAAAAGGCTAAGAAACCAACTAGGTGGATCTCTACAGGACGTAGTTTTTCTCAAAATGAGACTTCCGCTGCATCTGAAAAGAAAACAACTCCTAGATCTTGCCTTAGGTGGATTCCTACGGGAAAAGTTTTTAAAACAGTTGGTCTTAGATGGATTCCCACTGGGAAGATTTTTGATACCTGCCCCACGATAAGTAATAGTGAAAATCATCAGCATAAGGATGTAGACACCACTACAACCGTTGATAGTGGACACCCTCAATGTGATGATTCATGTTTTTCTAACACTATTATTTGTGCATATTCTTCTTTTGTGGATTCGGTGAATGCAGGTACTCGTGAAAGTGTTGAGATTTCATACGCTGAATGTGGAAAAGAAGAGCTTTATGCCAACATTTCATTTGGAAATCCTGGTCTTGTTCCACTTTTAACTCCACTTTTTGATGCGTGGTTTTGCGACCTTACAACAGGTTTTACCTCTCGAGGGATCTCAAGAGGCTTGCAATCCCCACCAGGCAGTGTACCTGACCGATGTAGTATAGTGAAGTGGCAAGTACCGGGGGATTGATCGTTCTCTAGGGGAATAGTGTCGTTAGGATTGAAAAAACTATTCTAATAGGTCTAAGGGTGAGGGAAGATTCTTTTTGTATTTTTATGTTTTTATGAAAGCAAGTAAAATCTCGGGTTTGAAGGAGTGGGCGGAATTAGTTGCTAGTCAACTAACCCAAATGACTACAAATGCAAATAAAATAAATAACTGAAAATGAAAAGGTTCGTGAAACTTATATGGAGAGAAATGTGTTTACTTAGATTTCCTTACTCCCTAACTATCTTTTACCGGTTGATTAGTGTGTATTAATTGCGTGGATGACGGGTGTATTCCTTAATACCAATCGTGGGGTGGCGTACGTACTTCCCCAACTCTACAAGCTCCTACTTCACTCCTATGTCGAGCCGGCTAAGAAGCTCCTAACGTGGGATCACTAGAATTCGCTCATGCATTAAATACAACCATAAAAACCTTAGTACGCATTGGTTCATGTTTCTTAAGACGTTCAAGCAAGTTACCGAATAGGAAGTTAGCCAGTTTTTCTTAAGCCTAACATCGATAAACAATCATCCAATACAATAAATAACACAATAATAACCAATAATCAATAGTTAGGTTTCATTAGATCTAAGCAAACACAAGATAAATCTAGCCTAGCATGTTAATTAAAAGACAAGAACAAGATATAA
Source organism: Artemisia tridentata subsp. tridentata (assembly GCA_021014915.2). Classification (NCBI taxonomy): domain Eukaryota; kingdom Viridiplantae; phylum Streptophyta; class Magnoliopsida; order Asterales; family Asteraceae; genus Artemisia; species Artemisia tridentata. Next base: position 503,398,287 of record CP139509.1, read on the forward strand.
TCAAACAACACATAGACATATTGATTGATTAAATGAATACTTATCTTCAATTAAACATGGGAGATCCAAGGATATAAAACCTTTAAAAATGGCAGAAATTCGTCTTAGGGTTTCTCCTCACAAAGTTGCACACAATGACAAAAAATTGCAAAACTATATATAGAACTTAGTGGCTGACGGCGTCACGTTATAAATCTTGACGCCGTCACCTCGCCGTGTCTAGGGTTCCCGGATGGTCTTCCTGACGCCGTCCCTCTTTAATGCTCCAAAATCCGCTCTGGCTTATCAAAGGTTGACGCCGTCAGAAATGAGCTTGACGCCGTCTCTCTTTAAGTTAAACCGTGATGGCCTTGATCACCTTAAAGGGTGACGCCGTCAGACTTTCCATTGCAAAACTCTCTGGCGCGTCACGTGTATTTTCCATATCCACCTCTTTTGCTAAGCCATGACGCCGTCTGGAACAATCCCTGACGCCGTCAAAGTTACTTTTCCAGCCGATTTTGAGACTTTGTCGTTTTCTTCACTTTTATGCTCCAAAAACGTACAAAATGCTTCCTTTTCCAGATTTCTTCTCCAAAGTACCTAAAATGACAAAAGGAACGATTTAGGGCAATATTTGATCAAATAAATACGATTTAGGGCTTAAATGACCCCCTAAAAGCGGTACACTTTTCGCTTCATCAAATACCCTTACACTTGAGATTTGCTTGTCCTCAAGCAAATGCGCTTTTATTCTAATCAAAATACAAGTTAGGGGTCATTTAATGCTAATATAAAAGTAATTACAACAATTAGTCGTTCCACTTTAATCATAATAAGCACGGAGATTACAAACTAGCACCTCACAAGTAGTGTTTAGATACTCACATCTCTCAGGTGTCATAAAAGTATATCTCATAAATGAAAACGGATAATATCTCTCACTACCTGTCATAGCAAATAGATTACCATAGGCTTGGGAAAGGATCAAAAACCTCCTCCACTAGGCGTAAGCACCTAAGATAAACTATCAAAGAGGGCTTTTAAATGGGTTATAACGTGAGGTGTAGGGATATGATAAACACGGTTTTGTTGGATAAGGGATATTTTACTGGTGGCGAGTTAAAGATCTTGATTAATTACATGTACAATATGGCGTTGCTAAGCCAAGACTAGACTCGACTTAAGCTAATGAAAGAAAATAACAAAAACATAAAATAAACATAAAATGAAACGGGATGGTAGTCCGTATGTTTTTTTTTCTACTTTTCTTTTTCTCATTTTTTTTTGTATTTTTCTTGATTTTTTCGATTTTTTTTTTTTTTTTTTTTTTTTTTTTTTCATACACTCTTGCCCTACCATCCAAAATAATACATCATAGGGGCGTTGCATTCCCCTTACACTTGAACTTTTACATAACTTTACAAATAACTATTCTAATGACTCGAATTAAGATAATCGAAACACTTGGAGTACTTTTTAAAATATTTAGCACATATGGGGGTAATAATGTTGTTCTTCCCCATTACTCCATTACACTAGTACTTTACCCATGAGTCCCAATCGTCCCAAAACAATATGTACAAGGATATGACTCGACTTAGCAACCATGTAATCAATTAGATAATTAACTAAGGGTTTAAACAAATGTTGTCACAATAATTCACTAAAGATGAGTGCATACAAGGTAGGCTAAGGCGATTTGGGTGTACATTTAAGTGGGTGTAAACAAATTCTTCCTTTAAGTAAAATGCTTAAAGGTCGAAACGAAAAGATAGGCTCTGAGGGGTGTACTAGGGGTATCGTGTACCAAAAATGAGTACAACGCAAAGGGTGTGGGAGAATTACTTGACCAATGTAGCCAATGTAATTATAACAAAAACACAGGTGTAAAACAATGGGTTAATCCTAATGCCTCTTATCATGTAGTAAATCTAACTACACGAATGTAGTCTCACTTGTGGCCTCGGAATGGTGCTAACGCAAGTTCTAGAATCTAAGTGCTACTGGTACACACATCATAGCATAAATGCTTTTCCTACCAATTCTAGGGGCGAACCTCACATATTTGGGGGTGGAAAATTTTTTAGTGGTACGGTTTTGTGCTAGTCATATAACTCCTATCCATGAGACGCTCATTAAGATCAAAGTTTCACTACTAAATGTTGTAAAAAATTTTAAATTTGGCACTAAAATTGCCCTAACAGGTATTTCTCTTAGTTTTATTACACATCTACCATTAAACAAACAAAAATCAAGCGTAATTGTATTCTCTAAAGTATCGTATTTTACCCCCCCCCCCCTTACACTTAAGATGAACATTGTCCCCAATGTTCAAATAACAAGATGTAAAAGTAATAAGGTAAAAGAATGAAATCAAATACTCCCCTGATTCGTTTGGTGGATAAAGAGGTAACATGGTTAGATCTTCTTCCAAGAGAATGTAGAAGCTCCAAGACTAATGCATCGCCAAAAGCTTGATTCCACATACATTTCCTTGTCCAAAATAACCTGTTAAACCTGAGAAAACAAACACGAAAACGTGCATAACATCGGCGGGATAAATTCTATATAAGGATATAATGCTTGTGGAATGATAATTTTGCAGATTCCTGGAGTTTATAAGTTAGAGATTTAATAAAAACTTTTTATGAAAACAAAACTTTCAAAAATTTCAGAAAATTAAAACCTGACGCCGTCAGAAATGATCTGACAGAATTCTCATGTTAAGTTTCCGGAAAATTTCTGGAAAAACCTATACCTTACTTCCTGGAAATCCTGCAAAATATCATTATGACTCGATACAAGCATTTGACTCAAACAAATACTAATATGTATGTTAATTTATTATTGTTACGATTCATGTTCATTTGTTCTTGTAAACCGATTTGGATTTCCCTTACACTTATCTTTTGCAAAATACCTTTATATGTAGTTAAGACGAAGTTAAAAACAAGATAAAGCATTTTCACAATTTAGTTTTGAACATGAATCAATAATAATAAAAATTAAACATACATACGGAAGCAAATAAAATCAAACAAACAAATAAACACACAAAGCAAATAAAGCTTGGGTTGCCTCCCAAGAAGCGCTTTTCTTTATTAACGAGTCTTGTAGCTAGACTCAAAGTCCCCGTACATTACGTGACTCCATCATTGGTCACGGTTCCTAGGCCATTCTCATTTCCGGTTTTATATTCCGGTCCTAATTTCAAACAATCCTTGTAGAAACCGGATATCCTTTCCATAACATAGTCTACTCCTTTATTTCTATCCTCATCATTCCTATAGTAGACCGCTTGCTTAAACTCCTTCTCAACATTTGACAAGTGTTGGAATTGTTCTATCTTATATGGCATTTGGTAGTTTACCTCATCGGTCTCATCCTTAAATCTATCTATCCCTAAGGAAGGTTCATAAGTCATTCTAGAGACCTCAACAAATGGTTTTCCAAAAACTACTTGAGTTAAGGATGCATCGACTATTGGGCGGATATCTTCTACAATTACAAAGTCGGTGACATAGGTGAAGTTTCCTACATAAACCGGTAATCCCTTAACTCTTCCCGTGAAGTTACTCATCCAACCCTTATCAGGGAACATCCTATACCCAAGTTGATTTTTCATTATTAAGTTGTAATGGGCTCTAGTCATGATGTTTACGGGCGATCTAAGGTCAATGTAAGCTTTCCACACATGCAAATGTTCGATGTTGCATGGTATGTTGAGATTAGAAGGATCGCCTATTTTTATAATTGGTCTACCTAGGAAGTATGGTGTCTCGGGGTCATCGAATAAGTCTGTATGATATGCGCGCTCTTCCTTAGTGGGTAGCCTATTGAAGTAGTCCTCATCATCATCTACTTCTTCAATCTCACTTTTTCTAACTTCTTTATCAACCTCGACTTTCTTAACCTCATCCTCAGGTTTACTATTATCCTCATTCCTATCAATTGGTTTGATAGTGACAATGTTGACGAAGTGGACGTGTTTGGATGAAGAGGGGTCTTTTACTTGGGGTTCGCTATTTGTGTTCCTAGCGTCCTTATGTGGAGGTGATAGCACTTGGTTATTGAGGGCTTTCAATAAGTTGTCAATTTTATTGGTCATCTCCGTTTGTTGTTGATTGAATTCGGATTCGAATCTAGCTATCCGAGCTTCTTGAGATGCCATAAATTTGGAAATCAATCCTTCAAGATTATTGGTACTACCATAATTGTCGGAAGGATTGTTATTGAAAGTACGGTTTGGGCTGGAACCGCTTGATTGGAAACGATTAGGTGGGTTGGAAGAATTGGTTTGTTGTGCGTTTTGGTTTTGCTTCCACCTAAGGTTTGGGTGATTTTTCCATGAGGGGTTGTATGAATCACCGTAGGGGTTTGGATCGGGTTTGAAAGTGTACCACTTGTCTCCTACTCCGTCGGTACGCGAGGATGCGTAGTCCGCAAAAGCTTATTCGGGGAGTTCCATGCAATCACGAGTGTCGTGGGAACCACTACATAATTCACATGAAGAAGTGATTTTGTTCACTTGGCTTGAAGGTTTAGGAGCCTCGTAGGATTTCATAAGAAACTTGACTTGGTCTTCAAGTTCTATGATCCTACGGTCGGAAGTGCTTGAATTGTTCGAAGGCAAAGATATTGCCTTGACCGTTTTATTCAAATCACGGGGATCACTCCAACTTTCGTTGTCATAAAGAGCAAAATCTTCTAGGAGAGCCCATGATTGTTCCGCACTTAGATCACGTAGCTTACCACCATCCGATTGGTCAATGGTTTGCCTCGTGGAGAGATTGATATGGTCATAGAAGATTTGGACTTGGAGCCAAAGTTCTATGCCATGGTGAGGGACTTTTTGGAGTAAGTCCTTGAATCGAGTCCATGCCTCGTAGAGGGTTTCGCCTTGACGTTGTTGGAACATCAAGATATCATTCCTTAGCTTGGTAGTTCTTCCTGGTGGAAAAAACTGAGCAAGGAAACGAGTGGTGAGATCATCCCAAGAGGTGATGGATCCTGCGGGTAGACGCTCTAGCCATTGACTAGCTTGGTCCCGTAGAGAGAATTGGAAGAGACGCAGTCGGGTCGTCTCTCGAGTGGCAACATCAAGGTCTATGGAATCAACGATTTTGAGAAAGTCCTTGAGATGCTGATTAGGATCTTCAGAACGAAGTCCATGGAATGCGCATCCGCTTTGCACCAACCGGATGGTGTCGGATCGCAAGGGTGTGACATTGGCTCCTTGAGTGAACTCAATGGTGTTTCGATAGCCATGGTGGCTAGGACGAGAGTAGTCTCCTAAGGTACGGGCTCTAGGAGGTGGGTGTTGTTGTGGTGGTGGGTTGTTGGGATCAAGGATATTACCACCTTCCATGATGTCGGATGGTAACGGTTACGAACAAAGAAACGAAGAAAAAAGATAGACTAAAGAAATCCTAGAAAAATAAAATAAAAATCTCACTAGAAAGGAATCTAGTGAGTAGACCTAATAAAATAAAAATTCAACCTAAACAATAACTATTCCCCGGCAACGGCGCCAAAAACTTGATGCGTGGTTTTGCGACCTTACAACAGGTTTTACCTCTCGAGGGATCTCAAGAGGCTTGCAATCCCCACCAGGCAGTGTACCTGACCGATGTAGTATAGTGAAGTGGCAAGTACCGGGGGATTGATCGTTCTCTAGGGGAATAGTGTCGTTAGGATTGAAAAACTATTCTAATAGGTCTAAGGGTGAGGGAAGATTCTTTTTGTATTTTTATGTTTTTATGAAAGCAAGTAAAATCTCGGGTTTGAAGGAGTGGGCGGAATTAGTTGCTAGTCAACTAACCCAAATGACTACAAATGCAAATAAAATAAATAACTGAAAATGAAAAGGTTCGTGAAACTTATATGGAGAGAAATGCGTTTACTTAGATTTCCTTACTCCCTAACTATCTTTTACCGGTTGATTAGTGTGTATTAATTGTGTGGATGACGGGTGTATTCCTTAATACCAATCGTGGGGTGGCGTACGTACTTCACCAACTCTACAATCTCCTACTTCACTCCTATGTCGAGCCGGCTAAGAAGCTCCTAACATGGGATCACTAGAATTCGCTCATGCATTAAATACAACCATAAAAACCTTAGTACGCATTGGTTCATGTTTCTTAAGACGTTCAAGCAAGTTACCGAATAGGAAGTTAGCCAGTTTTCTTAAGCCTAACATCGATAAACAATCATCCAATACAATAAATAACACACTAATAACCAATAATCAATAGTTAGGTTTCATTAGATCTAAGCAAACACAAGATAAATCTAGCCTAGCATGTTAATTAAAAGACAAGAACAAGATATAATCAAACAACACATAGACATATTGATTGATTAAATGAATACTTATCTTCAATTAAACATGGGAGAACCAAGGGTAAAAACCCTTAAAAATGGCAGAAATTCGTCTTAGGGTTTCTCCTCACAAAGTTGCACACAATGACAAAAAATTGCAAAACTATATATAGAACTTAGTGGCTGACGGCGTCACGTTATAGATCTTGACGCCGTCACCTCGCCGTGTCTAGGGTTCCCGGATGGTCTTCCTGACGCCGTCCCTCTTTAATGCTCCAAAATCCGCTCTGGCTTATCAAAGGTTGACGCCGTCAGAAATGGGCTTGACGCCGTCTCTCTTTAAGTTAAACCGTGATGGCCTTGATCACCTTAAAGGGTGACGCCGTCAAACTTTCCATTGCAAAACTCTCTGGCGCGTCACGTGTATTTTTCATATCCACCTCTTTTGCCAAGCCATGACGCCGTCTGGAACAATCCCTGACGCCGTCAAAGGTACTTTTCCAGCCGATTTTGAGACTTTGTCGTTTTCTTCACTTTTATGCTCCAAAAACGTCCAAAATGCTTCCTTTTCCAGATTTCTTCTCCAAAGTACCTAAAATGACAAAAGGAACGATTTAGGGCAATATTTGATCAAATAAATACGATTTAGGGCTTAAATGACCCCCTAAAAGCGGTACACTTTTCGCTTCATCACTTTTACTTGTTCATACTTAATCATTCTTTGTACATATATACATTTTTTGAAAAAAAAAAAAAAAAAACTCAAAGGCAAAATACAAAAATAGAAAATTTCCAAAATCCAAAAATATTCTTCTCCGACATGTCTCTCGTATAATCGATATTCTGTACGTACCTATAAATGTCATTTAACAAAGATACGGGCATGTACAGATGCTTGAGCGAGAGATCATTTAAATGTTTTCAAAACATGTCGTCTCTCAAAAAATTTCTTTTATGGCTTTCGTATACTTCAGTACGAAACCCGAGCTTAACTCAATGGCTCTTGGACACATCAGTTCAGGACCCGCGCCTCAAAGAAAGGAAAGTGCTTATTCAAAATCTTTCAAAGCACTTATCCTAAAAATCTTGATGGCTTCGGAACAACTGAATTTCGGACCCGAGCTTCAAATAAAGGAAAGTGTTGTGCAAAACCAATATCTTTTTCAAACACTTATCCTAAAATCAAATGAAGATATTTCTCCTATCATATCTTCAAAGCTTTTCAAAACTTTCTCTATCTTGAGCACATTTCCTTCAAGATTTTTTCAAAAAGATTTTTCAAAATCTTTCATAAAGTGCTCAAGATAACTCCCTCTAGACCCTCAAAAATGATTTTTAAACTCAAATGTTTAAACATATGCTTTATTTAAGGGGGAGTATAAAAATGTAAAACAAAAAATGTTCCAATTTCATGCTCAAAACCGTCTTTCTCTCCAAAAGTTTCATTTTAATCAGTGGATATCAAAAATACCACTTCATGCTATTTTTGAGGGGGAGAAGATGTGATTAAAATGTGATCAAAAGCGAATCTCAAAAAGAGCTCTCCAAAAAGACTCAGCATGAACCCTCGAATTGACGAAAGCTAAATGTCAGTAATCGAAAAGACTAGTCCGGGACGGGTAATAATTTCAAGATGGTTATCCATTGATGTAAACGTGTCTCGCAAAGGACTTGTCTGAGTAGAATGTACCAATTCGAGAGTTGATCATTTAATATGACCGGGACGGGTAATAATTTCAAGCTAGTCTAACTAGTGATGTAAACGTGTCTCGCAATGGTCATATTAAATGAAAATCGATCATATCAAAAATGTGCGAACTCTACCCAACATGTGCAATTCTTTCTTAAATCTCATTAGTACATGTGAAGGGGGAGTATTTCAAAAATGCAAAACTCTCAATGTGTTATCTAAAATGTGTTTTCACATAAACACTTTGAGAGATTTTCACAAATGGTTTTATGGCAAGTGATCAACAAACCTAGGATAATCATGGTGTTATAAGGTGATTATGGTTAGGTTATGTCCTATGATCCGCCAGAGCCGGAGGGATCTTCCCAAGGACAATTCCAATAGATTAGAATTAGAAGTCCTTAGGAAAGATTGAAAAAAGGAGTAAATGAGAAAGGAGAAAGAAGGGGTTGAAGAATTAAAAAGAAAAGTTTAATGAAAGGGTGAAAAGAAATAGCCCTCCATGAAAACTTAGGTCAGAAACCGGGTCAATACATCTGCTATCGGTACTCACTAAGGTGATACTGATATTGAAGACAAGACGTCATGGACCCAGTGACGCGTTGCACTAACCCCTCCTAGCCACTCAGATATCTCTTAAAAGATATTTGTTTCATTTCTCACGGAGAACACTACATAATCTATCGACCTCTCACTCCGAGATGAGTTGATATTGAAAAGGTGGCACTCTGCTCCATGCCTCCGTCGACTAAAACCAAATCGCACATAATTGAGTCTAGAGACATGAGATTCATCAATGATCTCTTATGAACACTTCCTATGCAATGCACTTGTGTTCATCAAAAAGGATACAAGTTGTATGAGTCTTAATGAGATCTAAGGATCTTGCCCTTGTCATGATGGTTACTCGCTTCAAACGGCCTACAGTCTTGAAGTGATACTTCGGTATACTTCAGAGGCTCTCAACGGCCGTGGTAAAGATTAGAGAAAGTTTTCACACTATGCTGTTAACGATCTCGAAATCTAAACCTATAAGCGCTGGACGATTTATTGCTAACTGTCTTATGCAGGTACTGATGAAAGTCCATTCACCATCATCATCTACAACGTAGACGCATCTGAACAGAAGAAGTAGATCAAGGGAAGATCGACCAAACGACAACTCTTTGAAGATTACAGTGCATGAAGGAACAATGATTCAAAACTATACTACATCGACACACCAAGCTCAAGACATTGAAGACAAAAGACCAATCACCAGAGCATCAGTGAAATGACCATCCCTTAGGGGGAGATTGTTAGCATTGAAATTATATTAAAGTGATGGTCATTTATCTTTTAGTGTCTTTGTATGTGTGTGTCGATATTATGTATAAGAATAGTGAATGTGGGCTTGTGTTGGTAATGTAAGGAAATGTCCAACCCAACACAAAGCCCACTTTAGCCCAATCTTAAAGCCTCTAGGGCATCAATCTTGTATCTGTATTACACACTCTCCCACCACAGTTGAGTAGTGTGCTTTAGAGTGTGTGTTGAATTATGGTTAAATATTAATGTGCAAATGTCCAGTATCGAACCCGAGACCTCGGGATTGCACACATTACAAATGAGTATTAAGGAATAATAATAAATGTATTTTATATATATTTATTATTAACACAAGAACTTAACGACCGTTAGTGTTTTCCGTTAAATGACTAACGACCGTTAGATGCAAATAAGGAAAGAGGTGTTTGTATACAATTAGGAAACAAGGAAAAGGCTCTAGAAACCCATGCTTGGGTTGGATCGGCCGAACCACACAATGGGGCAACCCATTGCCGTAACTTGTTCCCAAAGTTTTCTAATTAGTATATAAACAAACCTAGGGTAATTGTTTTGGCTAATCTTTTGTGCACACAATTATCCCTAACTTTTCCTCTCCTCTTTTCTTGGTAAAACCGGTCGACAAACACCCTTAAGGGTTGTGGGTCGATTCTTGTGATTTCAAAACAAACTCTTGTGTTTTACTTGCATAACCTTAATACGGTTTAATTTGTGTGTACAAGAACGAGGTAATAACTCACTATAGTTATTATCAAGAGATCGAATAACAAAATGGTAAGGGGTTATTCATTGATCTAGTTTAATAAATATTCAAGATTTATTGAAGTGCATCGGGTACGTTTTCTATTTATGTTTAAGTTAATAATTATGTGTTATACTTATTTGTTTACACGCTTCCGCATACTTGTGTACTTTGATTATGGAGTTTTATGATTGTCATGGTCTTCTAATTCCAACAGTGGCATCAAGAGCCATGTATAACATGTAATTGATTACTTAAACAATAAAAAAACGTATCTTTAAATTATTTAGATTATACATGTTTTATTTATTAGGGTTTTATTATTAAAAATTTGATTTTTTTTAATAAAAGTCGAAACCCTAACCCTAATTTAGGGGGGTATCAATTTACTCCATAAACCCTAATTAGGGTTTGTGGTTTTCATAATTAATTATGATTAATTAGAAACCCTAGGTCTTTAACAAGTTGTTGTGTTATGTATCTTGTGACCTAATTGCTATGTGATATGCATAAGTCCGTGACAAAACATGCATGTTAGTCACGGATAATTACTTGAATTAAATTGTTTAGTTGCTTCCACGTGATTAATAATTCTTAAATTGGGGAAGATTCCAATTAAATATTAAAATCAATTATGTGCAATTTGGTATATGTTTTACTATGACTTACGCAATTGACTATGTCAATGTATGTGGCTCACCTGTGCAAGGTGAAAGTCTTAGTTAAAACAGGTTTTACCTCTCAAGGGATCTTGAGAAGTTTGCAATCCCCACCAGGCAGTGTACCTGACCGTTGTAGTATAGTAAAGTGGCAAGTACCGGGGGATTGATCGTTCAACTCAAAGAATAGTGTTCGTTAGGATTGAAATTATTCTAACTAGGTCTAGAGGTGATGGATGATTCTTTTTGTACTTTTATATTTTATGGAAAGCAAGTAAAAATATCGTGTTTTGGAAGAAGGGGCGGAATTAGTTGATAATCAACTAACCCAAAAGCTACTAACTAAACTAATATGCAAGAAAAGTAAACTAGGGTCCAACACGGGAAGTGAAGCATGTCTACCTATGATGTATTACTCCTTGCTAGCTATCCAATTCTACCTATTGAATTGTCACACCTTGTTTTAATTGACGGGTTGTATTCCTTAATACCATTCGTGGGGTGGCGTACGTACTTCCCCAACTCTATAAGCTCCTACTTCACTCCTATGTCGAGCCGGCTAAGAAGCTCCTAACATGGGATCACTAGAATTCGCTCATGCATTAAATACAACCAAATAAACCTAGTACGCATTGGTTCATGTTTCTTAAGACGCTCAAGCAAGTTACCGTATAGGAGGTTAGCCAGTTTTCTTAAGCCTAACATCGATATCACCCAATCAAAACAAGAAACAATAGGAAGCAAGAATTATAAACTAAACCAACTAGATCTATTGAAGTTGTCACGCCCTAATTGATGGAGATGGACACACACATCAACAAGAAATCAATAAGATCTAATTGATTATATACAAGTTTCATACAATCATAAGTGGACACAAGGTGATTTAGCCAAGCATAATTAATGAAGAGCAATCAACAATGATCATAATTGAAGACATAACATAAGATTGAATCGATAAACAAACCATTACAAGATGTTTATGGCATGATTAAGACCCTCTAAGTTGCTGGAAAAACACCTACCTAAACCCTAGAATCGGACTTAGGGTTTAGGGCTTACAAATAATGAAGTTGTGAAGTTATATTTATAGGCATTTTTCTGTCGGCCCGATCTGACGGCGTCAGACTTACACGTGACGCCGTCACGTCTAATTTTTCACCAAATTGTAGATCTTTTCGTCCCGATCGCGTGGCCTTTTGAATCACCTAAATCCGAGTTCGTATGAGGATTTTATGGCCAAAACAGTAACAGCTACCGCGCGCGCAAGTTGTGACTAGTTAACACGTGATGGCCTTCTTGACGCCGTCTCCCTTTAAACCTCCAAAATCCGTTCTGGCCTATCAGAAGCTGACGCCGTCAAGGTTAAGGGTGACGCCGTCATTCTTCAGCTTAAACCGTGACGACCTTGATCACTCCAAAGGGTGACGCCGTCAGAATTCCCATGCAAATTTCTCTGGCTTATCATGAGTAATTTTCATATCCACCACTTTTGCCAAGCCATGACGCCGTCAAGAACAAATCCTGACGCCGTCAAAGGTACTTTCCAGCACAATTTTGAGACTTTGCCGTTTTCTTCAATTTTATGCTCCAAAAACGTCCAAAATGCTTCCTTTTCCAGATTTCTTCTCCAAAGTACCTAAAATGACAAAAGGAACGATTTAGGGCAATATTTGATCAAATAAATACGATTTAGGGCTTAAATGACCCCCTAAAAGCGGTACACTTTTCGCTTCATCAAATACCCTTACACTTGAGATTTGCTTGTCCTCAAGCAAATGCGCTTTTATTCTAATCAAAATACAAGTTAGGGGTCATTTAACGCTAATATAAAAGTAATTGCAACATATAGTCGTTCCTCTTTAATCATAATAAGCACGGAGATTACAAACTAGCACCTCACAAGTAGTGTTTAGATACTCACATCTCTCAAGAGTCATCAAAATAAATCTCATAAATGAAAACGGATAATATCTCTCACTACCTGTCATAGCAAATAGATTACCATAGGCTTGGGAAAGGATCAAAAACCTCCTCCACTAGGCGTAAGCACCTAAGATAAACTATCAAAGAGGGCTTTTAAACGGGTTATAACGTTAGGTGTAGGGAAAAGGAAAACACGGTTTTGTTGGATAAAGGATATTTTACTAGTGGCGAGTTAAAGATCTTGATCAATTACATGTACTATACAATGTTGCTAAGCCAAGACTCGACTCAACTTAAGCTAAAAACAAAATAACAAAAACATAAAATAAACATAAAATGAAACGGGATGGTAGTCCGTATGGTTTTTCTACTTTTCTTTTTCTCATTTTTTTTTTGTATTTTTCTTGATATTTTTTGATTTTTTTTTTTTTTTTTTTTTTTTTTGCATACACTCTTGCCCTACCATCCAAAATAATACATTATAGGGGCATTGCATCCCCCTTACACTTGAACTTTTACATAACTTTACAAATAACTATTCTAATGACTCGAATTAAGATAATTGAAAAACTTGGAGTACTTTTAAAAATATTTAGCACATATGGGGGTAATAAATGATGTTCTTCCCCATTACTCCATTACACTAGTACTTTACCCATGAGTCCCAATCGTCCCAAAACAATATGTGCAAGGATATGACTCGACTTAGCAACCATGTAATCAATTAGATAATTAACTTGGGGTTTAAACAAATGTTGTCACAATAATGCACTAAAAATGAGTGCATACAAGGTAGGCTAAGGCGATTTGGGTGTACATTTAAGTGGGGTGTAAACAAATTCTTCCTTTAAGTAAAATGCTTAAAGGTCGAAACGAAAAGATAGGCTCTGAGGGGTGTACTAGGGGTATCGTGTACTAAAAATGAGTACAGCGCAAAGGGTGTGGGAGAATTACTTGACCAATGTAGCCAATGTAATTGTAACAAAAACACAGGTGTAAAACAATGGGTTAATCCTAATGCCTCTTATCATGTAGTAAATCTAACTACACGAATGTAGTCTCACTTGTGGCCTCAGAATGGTCCTAACGCAAGTTCTAGAATCTAAGTGCTACCGGTACACACATCATAGCATGAATGCTTTTCCTACCAATTCTAGGGGCGAACCTCACATATTTGGGGGTGGAAAATTTTTTAGTGGTACGGTTTTTGTGCTAGTCATATAACTCCTATCCGTGAGACGCTCATTAAGACCAAAGTTTCACTCCTATATGTTGTAAAAAAAATTAAATTTGGCACTAAAATTGCCCTAACAGGTATTTATCTTAGTTTTATTACACATCTACTATTAAACAAACAAAAATCAAGCGTAGGAGCATTCTCTAATCGTACTTTTACCCCCCCCCCCCTTACACCTAAGATGAACATTGTCCCCAATGTTCAAATAACAAGATGTAAAAGCATAAAGTAAAAGAATGAAATCAAATACTCCCCTGATTCGTTCGGTGGATAATGAAGTAACATGGTTAGATCTTCTTCCAAGGTAATGTTGAAGCTCCATGACTAATGCATCGCCATAAGCTTGATCCAAAACATTTCGTTGTCCAAAATAACCTGTTAAACCTGAGAAAACAAACACGAAAACCTGCATAACATCGGCGGGATAAACTCTATATATAAGGATATAATGCTTGTAGAATGATAATTTTGCAGATTCCTGGAGATTATAAGTTATAGATTTAATAAAAACTTTTTATGAAAACAAAACTTTCTAAAATTTCCAAAAAATTAAACCTGACGCCGTCAGGTTGTAACTCCTGACGCCGTCAGATATGATCTGACAGAATTCTCATGTTACGTTTCCGGAAAATTTTTGGAAAAACCTATACCTTACTTCCTGGAATTCCTGCAAAACATCATTATGACTCGATACAAGCATTTGACTCAAACAAATACTAATATGTATGTTCATTTAATATTATTACGATTCATGTTCATTTGTTCTAATAAACCGATTTAGATTTCCCTTACACTTAACTTTTGCAAAATACCTTTATATGTAGTTAAGACGAAGTTAAAAACAAAATAAAGCATTTTCACAAATTAGTTTTGAACATGAATCAATAATAATAAAAATTAAACACACATACGGAAACAAATAAAATCAAACAAACAAATAAATAAACACACAAAGCAAATAAAGCTTGGGTTGCCTCCCAAGAAGCGCTTGTTTTTGTTCGAGTCATGAGCCTGACTCTACCCTTATTTAACGGATAAAGGAGAGGTTTTCCCTACACTTAGGATTAAGTGCGGGTGATAGTAGCGATACACACCAGCTCGGTAGGAGTATGCCACGTGAGGAAAGAGTGGTGGATGAATTATATGCTCAAAGGGGTGTGCTCCTTTCATCATAACCTTGCCTAGTTCACTTTGGTCAATGGGTGATTTTGAGTTTCCTCCTAAAAAGGGATCATCTTCTATCAACTTCGAGAGACTCCTAGTTGGGAATCCATCTTGACCTAATAAACCCGGTTTAAACCCATAATGTTTCTTGTGATCAATCATGAATGGGTGATGTAAGTATGTAAGGTCATGTTTCACTCCTATATTGGCTTCCTCTCTACAAGGCTTAGAGTCTACTACCTCCAACGTAAAACTACCCGGACTATATGGTTTGATGGGTGGATCGGGACCTTTTTCATTTCCTAAATTCACATCTAAAGATGGAAGATTAGGTAACGGTTTTGGTTGAGGCTCTGGTTCATCAAAACTAGGAACTTCCATAGAACTAAGAGTAAGGTTGTGATCACTAAAAGCATTCAAACCTATATCCTCTAGTTGTGTTTGGTTCAAAGGTTCTACCTCTACTGGGGTTCCTATAGTCTCTTCTACTTCTTTCGGGTAAGTCACGGGCGGTGTATGTGCCTCAAATGATGGTAGGACTTGTGGGGTACTTGGTGGTCTTAGATTTTCTACTCTATCGTCCGTCTTATCAGGATCACCTAAGTGTTCATCTTGTACTATGGTGGTGCCTAACCATGACATGCAGTTAGGTGGCTCAACTTTAACCATCTCAGAATCTTGGTTTGACTCTAAGTCCATGTCCTTAGAAACTAGGTCTTTTTGCTCATACGAATCCATCAATTCGTTCCACTTATGGGTCATGGTTAGGAAGCTTTCCTCAAAATTCATCCAAAGGGTCTTACTAAAAGGAATTGATCCAGATAATGATTGTCTAAGAGAAGTATCACATGCATAGAATTCATTAAACCCATCTAACCTTACCCCCAACTTCATTTGGATATCACAAAGATCACGAAACAATTCATAGGAATGATAGGAAACAAATCTCTTGGTGAAGTATAATTGTTCATCTATTGTCAATGATCTAAATGGAATTTCATCCGCCATAGTGACAAATGAAAATGGTTTTACAAACAAAGGGCACAAAGAAATAAGATAGACTAAAGATAATCCTAGAAAAAGAAAATAAAAAGTCTCACTAGAAAGGAATCTAGTGAGTAGACCTAATAAAATAGAAAATCAACCTAAACAATAACTATTCCCCGGGCTGCGGCGCCAAAAACTTGATGCGTGGTTTTGCAACCTTACAACAGGTTTTACCTCTCAAGGGATCTTGAGAAGTTTGCAATCCCCACCAGGCAGTGTACCTGACCGTTGTAGTATAGTAAAGTGGCAAGTACCGGGGGATTGATCGTTCAACTCAAAGAATAGTGTTCGTTAGGATTGAAATTATTCTAACTAGGTCTAGAGGTGATGGATGATTCTTTTTGTACTTTTATATTTTATGGAAAGCAAGTAAAAATCTCGTGTTTTGGAAGAAGGGGCGGAATTAGTTGATAATCAACTAACCCAAAAGCTACTAACTAAACTAATATGCAAGAAAAGTAAACTAGGGTCCTACACGGGAAGTGAAGCATGTCTACCTATGATGTATTACTCCTTGCTAGCTATCCAATTCTACCTATTGAATTGTCACACCTTGTTTTAATTGACGGGTTGTATTCCTTAATACCATTCGTGGGGTGGCGTACGTACTTCCCCAACTCTATAAGCTCCTACTTCACTCCTATGTCGAGCCGGCTAAGAAGCTCCTAACATGGGATCACTAGAATTCGCTCATGCATTAAATACAACCAAATAAACCTAGTACGCATTGGTTCATGTTTCTTAAGACGCTCAAGCAAGTTACCGTATAGGAGGTTAGCCAGTTTTCTTAAGCCTAACATCGATATCACCCAATCAAAACAAGAAACAATAGGAAGCAAGAATTATAAACTAAACCAACTAGATCTATTGAAGTTGTCACGCCCTAATTGATGGAGATGGACACACACATCAACAAGAAATCAATAAGATCTAATTGATTATATACAAGTTTCATACAATCATAAGTGGACACAAGGTGATTTAGCCAAGCATAATTAATGAAGAGCAATCAACAATGATCATAATTGAAGACATAACATAAGATTGAATCGATAAACAAACCATTACAAGATGTTTATGGCATGATTAAGACCCTCTAAGTTGCTGGAAAAACACCTACCTAAACCCTAGAATCGGACTTAGGGTTTAGGGCTTACAAATAATGAAGTTGTGAAGTTATATTTATAGGCATTTTTCTGTCGGCCCGATCTGACGGCGTCAGACTTACACGTGACGCCGTCACGTCTAATTTTTCACCAAATTGTAGATCTTTTCGTCCCGATCGCGTGGCCTTTTGAATCACCTAAATCCGAGTTCGTATGAGGATTTTATGGCCAAAACAGTAACAGCTACCGCGCGCGCAAGTTGTGACTAGTTAACACGTGATGGCCTTCTTGACGCCGTCTCCCTTTAAACCTCCAAAATCCGTTCTGGCCTATCAGAAGCTGACGCCGTCAAGGTTAAGGGTGACGCCGTCATTCTTCAGCTTAAACCGTGACGACCTTGATCACTCCAAAGGGTGACGCCGTCAGAATTCCCATGCAAATTTCTCTGGCTTATCATGAGTAATTTTCATATCCACCACTTTTGCCAAGCCATGACGCCGTCAAGAACAAATCCTGACGCCGTCAAAGGTACTTTCCAGCACAATTTTGAGACTTTGCCGTTTTCTTCAATTTTATGCTCCAAAAACGTCCAAAATGCTTCCTTTTCCAGATTTCTTCTCCAAAGTACCTAAAATGACAAAAGGAACGATTTAGGGCAATATTTGATCAAATAAATACGATTTAGGGCTTAAATGACCCCCTAAAAGCGGTACACTTTTCGCTTCATCAAATACCCTTACACTTGAGATTTGCTTGTCCTCAAGCAAATGCGCTTTTATTATAATCAAAATACAAGTTAGGGGTCATTTAACGCTAATATAAAAGTAATTGCAACATATAGTCGTTCCTCTTTAATCATAATAAGCACGGAGATTACAAACTAGCACCTCACAAGTAGTGTTTAGATACTCACATCTCTCAAGAGTCATCAAAATAAATCTCATAAATGAAAACGGATAATATCTCTCACTACCTGTCATAGCAAATAGATTACCATAGGCTTGGGAAAGGATCAAAAACCTCCTCCACTAGGCGTAAGCACCTAAGATAAACTATCAAAGAGGGCTTTTAAACGGGTTATAACGTTAGGTGTAGGGAAAAGGAAAACACGGTTTTGTTGGATAAAGGATATTTTACTAGTGGCGAGTTAAAGATCTTGATCAATTACATGTACTATACAATGTTGCTAAGCCAAGACTCGACTCAACTTAAGCTAAAAACAAAATAACAAAAACATAAAATAAACATAAAATGAAACGGGATGGTAGTCCGTATGGTTTTTCTACTTTTCTTTTTCTCATTTTTTTTTGTATTTTTCTTGATATTTTTTGATTTTTTTTTTTTTTTTTTTTTTTTTGCATACACTCTTGCCCTACCATCCAAAATAATACATTATAGGGGCATTGCATCCCCCTTACACTTGAACTTTTACATAACTTTACAAATAACTATTCTAATGACTCGAATTAAGATAATTGAAAAACTTGGAGTACTTTTAAAAATATTTAGCACATATGGGGGTAATAAATGATGTTCTTCCCCATTACTCCATTACACTAGTACTTTACCCATGAGTCCCAATCGTCCCAAAACAATATGTGCAAGGATATGACTCGACTTAGCAACCATGTAATCAATTAGATAATTAACTTGGGGTTTAAACAAATGTTGTCACAATAATGCACTAAAAATGAGTGCATACAAGGTAGGCTAAGGCGATTTGGGTGTACATTTAAGTGGGGTGTAAACAAATTCTTCCTTTAAGTAAAATGCTTAAAGGTCGAAACGAAAAGATAGGCTCTGAGGGGTGTACTAGGGGTATCGTGTACTAAAAATGAGTACAGCGCAAAGGGTGTGGGAGAATTACTTGACCAATGTAGCCAATGTAATTGTAACAAAAACACAGGTGTAAAACAATGGGTTAATCCTAATGCCTCTTATCATGTAGTAAATCTAACTACACGAATGTAGTCTCACTTGTGGCCTCAGAATGGTCCTAACGCAAGTTCTAGAATCTAAGTGCTACCGGTACACACATCATAGCATGAATGCTTTTCCTACCAATTCTAGGGGCGAACCTCACATATTTGGGGGTGGAAAATTTTTTAGTGGTACGGTTTTTGTGCTAGTCATATAACTCCTATCCGTGAGACGCTCATTAAGACCAAAGTTTCACTCCTATATGTTGTAAAAAAAATTAAATTTGGCACTAAAATTGCCCTAACAGGTATTTATCTTAGTTTTATTACACATCTACTATTAAACAAACAAAAATCAAGCGTAGGAGCATTCTCTAATCGTACTTTTACCCCCCCTTACACCTAAGATGAACATTGTCCCCAATGTTCAAATAACAAGATGTAAAAGCATAAAGTAAAAGAATGAAATCAAATACTCCCCTGATTCGTTCGGTGGATAATGAAGTAACATGGTTAGATCTTCTTCCAAGGTAATGTTGAAGCTCCATGACTAATGCATCGCCATAAGCTTGATCCAAAACATTTCCTTGTCCAAAATAACCTGTTAAACCTGAGAAAACAAACACGAAAACCTGCATAACATCGGCGGGATAAACTCTATATATAAGGATATAATGCTTGTAGAATGATAATTTTGCAGATTCCTGGAGATTATAAGTTATAGATTTAATAAAAACTTTTTATGAAAACAAAACTTTCTAAAATTTCCAAAAAATTAAACCTGACGCCGTCAGGTTGTAACTCCTGACGCCGTCAGATATGATCTGACAGAATTCTCATGTTACGTTTCCGGAAAATTTTTGGAAAAACCTATACCTTACTTCCTGGAATTCCTGCAAAACATCATTATGACTCGATACAAGCATTTGACTCAAACAAATACTAATATGTATGTTCATTTAATATTATTACGATTCATGTTCATTTGTTCTAATAAACCGATTTAGATTTCCCTTACACTTATCTTTTGCAAAATACCTTTATATGTAGTTAAGACGAAGTTAAAAACAAAATAAAGCATTTTCACAAATTAGTTTTGAACATGAATCAATAATAATAAAAATTAAACACACATACGGAAACAAATAAAATCAAACAAACAAATAAATAAACACATAAAGCTTGGGTTGCCTCCCAAGAAGCGCTTGTTTTTGTTCGAGTCACGAGCCTGACTCTACCCTTATTTAACGGAAATAGGGGAGGTTTTCCCTACACTTAGGATTAAGTGCGGGTGATAGTAGCGATACACACCAGCTCGGTAGGAGTATGCCACGTGAGGAAAGAGTGGTGGATGAATTATATGCTCAAAGGGGTGTGCTCCTTTCATCATAACCTTGCCTAGTTCACTTTGGTCAATGGGTGATTTTGAGTTTCCTCCTAAAAAGGGATCATCTTCTATCAACTTCGAGAGACTCCTAGTTGGGAATCCATCTTGACCTAATAAACCCGGTTTAAACCCATAATGTTTCTTGTGATCAATCATGAATGGGTGATGTAAGTATGTAAGGTCATGTTTCACTCCTATATTGGCTTCCTCTCTACAAGGCTTAGAGTCTACTACCTCCAACGTAAAACTACCCGGACTATATGGTTTGATGGGTGGATCGGGACCTTTTTCATTTCCTAAATTCACATCTAAAGATGGAAGATTAGGTAACGGTTTTGGTTGAGGCTCTGGTTCATCAAAACTAGGAACTTCCATAGAACTAAGAGTAAGGTTGTGATCACTAAAAGCATTCAAACCTATATCCTCTAGTTGTGTTTGGTTCAAAGGTTCTACCTCTACTGGGGTTCCTATAGTCTCTTCTACTTCTTTCGGGTAAGTCACGGGCGGTGTATGTGCCTCAAATGATGGTAGGACTTGTGGGGTACTTGGTGGTCTTAGATTTTCTACTCTATCGTCCGTCTTATCAGGATCACCTAAGTGTTCATCTTGTACTATGGTGGTGCCTAACCATGACATGCAGTTAGGTGGCTCAACTTTAACCATCTCAGAATCTTGGTTTGACTCTAAGTCCATGTCCTTAGAAACTAGGTCTTTTTGCTCATACGAATCCATCAATTCGTTCCACTTATGGGTCATGGTTAGGAAGCTTTCCTCAAAATTCATCCAAAGGGTCTTACTAAAAGGAATTGATCCAGATAATGATTGTCTAAGAGAAGTATCACATGCATAGAATTCATTAAACCCATCTAACCTTACCCCCAACTTCATTTGGATATCACAAAGATCACGAAACAATTCATAGGAATGATAGGAAACAAATCTCTTGGTGAAGTATAATTGTTCATCTATTGTCAATGATCTAAATGGAATTTCATCCGCCATAGTGACAAATGAAAATGGTTTTACAAACAAAGGGCACAAAGAAATAAGATAGACTAAAGATAATCCTAGAAAAAGAAAATAAAAAGTCTCACTAGAAAGGAATCTAGTGAGTAGACCTAATAAAATAGAAAATCAACCTAAACAATAACTATTCCCCGGGCTGCGGCGCCAAAAACTTGATGCGTGGTTTTGCAACCTTACAACAGGTTTTACCTCTCAAGGGATCTTGAGAAGTTTGCAATCCCCACCAGGCAGTGTACCTGACCGTTGTAGTATAGTAAAGTGGCAAGTACCGGGGGATTGATCGTTCAACTCAAAGAATAGTGTTCGTTAGGATTGAAATTAATCTAACTAGGTCTAGAGGTGAGGGATGATTCTTTTTGTATTTTTATATTTTATGGAAAGCAAGTAAAAATCTCGTGTTTTGGAAGAAGGGGCGGAATTAGTTGATAATCAACTAACCCAAAAGCTACTAACTAAACTAATATGCAAGAAAAGTAAACTAGGGTCCTACACGGGAAGTGAAGCATGTCTACCTATGATGTATTACTCCTTGCTAGCTATCCAATTCTACTTATTGAATTGTCACACCTTGTTTTAATTGACGGGTTGTATTCCTTAATACCATTCGTGGGGTGGCGTACGTACTTCCCCAACTCTATAAGCTCCTACTTCACTCCTATGTCGAGCCGGCTAAGAAGCTCCTAACATGGGATCACTAGAATTCGCTCATGCATTAAATACAACCAAATAAACCTAGTACGCATTGGTTCATGTTTCTTAAGACGCTCAAGCAAGTTACCGTATAGGAGGTTAGCCAGTTTTCTTAAGCCTAACATCGATATCACCCAATCAAAACAAGAAACAATAGGAAGCAAGAATTATAAACTAAACCAACTAGATCTATTGAAGTTGTCACGCCCTAATTGATGGAGATGGACACACACATCAACAAGAAATCAATAAGATCTAATTGATTATATACAAGTTTCATACAATCATAAGTGGACACAAGGTGATTTAGCCAAGCATAATTAATGAAGAGCAATCAACAATGATCATAATTGAAGACATAACATAAGATTGAATCGATAAACAAACCATTACAAGATGTTTATGGCATGATTAAGACCCTCTAAGTTGCTGGAAAAACACCTACCTAAACCCTAGAATCGGACTTAGGGTTTAGGGCTTACAAATAATGAAGTTGTGAAGTTATATTTATAGGCATTTTTCTGTCGGCCCGATCTGACGGCGTCAGACTTACACGTGACGCCGTCACGTCTAATTTTTCACCAAATTGTAGATCTTTTCGTCCCGATCGCGTGGCCTTTTGAATCACCTAAATCCGAGTTCGTATGAGGATTTTATGGCCAAAACAGTAACAGCTACCGCGCGCGCAAGTTGTGACTAGTTAACACGTGATGGCCTTCTTGACGCCGTCTCCCTTTAAACCTCCAAAATCCGTTCTGGCCTATCAGAAGCTGACGCCGTCAAGGTTAAGGGTGACGCCGTCATTCTTCAGCTTAAACCGTGACGACCTTGATCACTCCAAAGGGTGACGCCGTCAGAATTCCCATGCAAATTTCTCTGGCTTATCATGAGTAATTTTCATATCCACCACTTTTGCCAAGCCATGACGCCGTCAAGAACAAATCCTGACGCCGTCAAAGGTACTTTCCAGCACAATTTTGAGACTTTGCCGTTTTCTTCACTTTTATGCTCCAAAAACGTCCAAAATGCTTCCTTTTCCAGATTTCTTCTCCAAAGTACCTAAAATGACAAAAGGAACGATTTAGGGCAATATTTGATCAAATAAATACGATTTAGGGCTTAAATGACCCCCTAAAAGCGGTACACTTTTCGCTTCATCTACTAGCAAGATCTAAACTTTGTTACTTAATTTTTTAAGATTAAGATCATAAACTTTGATTGATTGATGTTTTTGTACAATAGTGTGTGAAAGGCGGACCAAAGTTGACAAACTGTGTGGTGGGTTTATCTGGAGAGGGGTTTTTTAAGAGATTCGCTCCTACCGGCTCTCCGGGCCCGCTTGTGCGTCAACTGCGACTTACCTATATCACTATTTACGTACACTATCATCTTAAGGGTGATTTACCTCAATTCCACACGCCACTTTTGTGGCAAATATCCGAATAACATGTAAGAGTAGGATATGTGGGCGATAATTGTTGGTATTTCTTTAATTAGTGAACCCAATACCTCAAGTACAAAGTTTTTTGGTTTACTCTTAACTAATTAGTACATAAAAATTGTTTTGAAAACTAATGATACAAAGATGAGTGCATGCATCTTTGTACATGTTTTTGTCACATCAAAAACTAAATACCCTAAAATTTAAGTTACATGCCATCTAACTATAAGGAACACTTGAAGTTAATTTTGGGTATGCGTGAGACCTGGACCAAAATTAATGACAAGGTAAATTCCCGAGTGTGCGTGAGACCACACATGGATTAATTTGCAGTTTCTAAGTTAGACAACTTAATTAAGCTGATGCGTGAGACCTAGAGCTTAAGGCATGAGATGGGATAAACATGCTTACGTGACATATTGATGAATCAATACGTAGTAAATCCCATAAATTATCTAGGAATTGGAAAACTTGTTTGTCAATTATTGTACGACAGATTACCATCTTTTGTACTTCCACTACTAGCAGATCAACTGATGTAGTGGAATTATGTAAAGTTGGATCCAAGATTTTCAAGGAAATTAAGTTGGTTATATGAATATATCCATGGGTATTATATTTTCTTGAGAATAAGTATTATCGAAAATACTAATGTTTGAACTTTTCTATTTTCTGTAGAATGGCTCAACCCGATAACTCCGTGTTCGCTGCTTTCAAGAGTCATCTTGAAAGAGCAAAATTGACTGGGAAAAACTTCGATGATTGGCACAGATCGCTCAGAATTGTCTTGAGGGCGACTGGTAAGCTCAATTACTTGAATACTCCTTGCCCTGATGAGCCTGCTGCGAGTGCTACTGAAGAGGTCAAAGAAGCATGGAGAGCTGAGTATGCTAAGTACAATGAGATTGGGTGCTTAATGCTTCAAAGTATGAAACCAATGATGCAAAAGAAGTTTGAGTATTACTTTCCATATAACATGCTCGAACAGCTCAAGAAGTCTTATGAAAAGACTCCTGAAATTGAAATGTATGAGTCTCTTGACAAGCTACACAGCTGCAAACATTGTGATGGTAAACCAGTTGAAGACTATGTGAATGAGATGAGAGAATTCTTTGATCAACTTCATAGAGTCGGATTTGGTTACCCCGAGAATGTTCAAGTTAACCTAATCAACAGGTCCCTTAACAAGGATTTTGGTGGTTTTGTACAGAACTTCAACATGCATTGCTCGGGGAAGACAGTTTCTGAGTTACTCGCATTGCTTGTTGACTACGAGAAACACTTACCACACAAGGGCAAGGCTCCTACTCCGCAAGTGTTGGCAATTCAAGGAGGTAGGATCCAGAAAAAATCGCATGTGAACAAGGGTAAGGGTAAAGGTGATAAAGGCAAGCAGGTCATGGCCTATCAACCAAATCCTAAGGTGAATCAACACCAGCCCAAGAAGAACAAGGTGAGTCCTCCAGGAAAGAAGGATCAGGCTTGTCACCACTGTCATGAAGTAGGGCACTGGAAGAGGAACTGTCCGCTCTACATCAATGACTTGCGACAGAAGAAGCAAAAGAGTGAAGCTGGTAAACCCAGCTCTTCAGGTGCGTTCTTTGTAATCGAATTATTTACTCTAACTCGTAAGTTAAATTCCTGGGTATATGATACGGGATGTGGTATTCATATTTGCAATACTATGCAGGGGTTTAGAGTTGAGAGAAAGTTGGCCTATGGACAACAATTCTTGCACGTGGGTAATGGAGCACATGCAGAAGTTGAAGCTATAGGCGTATTTGATTTAGTGTTGCCTTCGGGCTTAGTACTATCTTTAAATAATTGTCATTATGCACCGTCAATTGTTAGAGGTGTTATTTCATTTTCATATTTGTTGAACCTTGGTTTTGAACATACTATTAATAGCAATGGAATTTCTGTTTCTTTAAATGGTGTATTTTATTTTAATGCTATTGCTGTGAATGGTATTTTTGAACTTGATATGAATGATAATGGTAATGCTTGTGTTAAAAATAATTCGATGTATAGCATCAACAATAAGAGAATCAAGAAAAGTCTGGATTCGTCTTATCTTTGGCATTGTCGACTTGCTCACATAAGCAAGGATCGCATGAAAAAGCTGCAACATGATGGGCTTTTAGAAAAGATCAATGATGAATCATTTGATAAATGTGAGTCTTGTATTAGTGGGAAGATGACAAAGAAACCTTTTAATAATAGGATTGAAAGGGCTACTGATCTACTTGTTCTTATTCATACAGATGTGTGTGGAACACTTAGACATGTGTCAAGGAGAGGTGCTAGCTACTTCTTAACATTTACGGATGATTTCAGCCGTTATGGTTATGTTTATTTACTTAAACATAAACATGAGGTATTTGAAACATTCAAAGTGTTTAAAGCTGAAGTAGAGTTGCAACTTCGAAAGAAGATTAAAGCTCTTCAATCCGATAGAGGTGGTGAATACCTGAGTCAAGAGTTTTTGGATTATCTAGCTAAGGAAGGAATTGTCCAGCACCTTACTTCTCCATATACACCACAACAAAACGGTGTATCTGAGAGAAGAAATCGTACATTGCAAGACATGATACGATCTTGATGCGCGGGTTTTGCAACCTTACAGCAGGTTTTACCTCTCGAGGGATCTCAAGAGGCTTACAACCCCACCAGGCAGTGTACCTGACCGATGTAGTATAGTGTAGTGGTAAGTACGGGGGATTGATCGTTCTCCACAGGGAATAGTGTTCGTTAGGTACGAAAGACTACTCTAATTAGGTCTAAGGGTTGAGGAAGATTCTTTTTATGTTTTTATATTTTTTTTTATGAAAGCAAGTAAAATCTCGGGTTTGAAGGAGTGGGCGGAATTAGTTGCTAGTCAACTAACCCAAATTACTACGAATGCAAATAAAATAAAATAACAAAAAATGAACAGTTGGGGGAAACTATGTGTAGAGAAATGTGTTTACTTAGATTTCCTTACTCCCTAACTATCTTTTACCGGTTGATTAGTGTGTATTAGTTGCGTGGATGACGGGTGTATTCCTTAATACCAATCGTGGGGTGGCGTACGTACTTCCCCAACTCTACAAGCTCCTACTTCACTCCTATGTCGAGCCGGCTAGGAAGCTCCTAACATGGGATCACTAGAATTCGCTTGTGCATTAAATACAACCATAAAAACCTTTAGTACGCATTTGGTTCATGTTTCTTAAGATGTTCAAGCAAGTTACCGAATAGGAAGTTAGCCAGTTTTCTTAAGCCTAACATAGATAAACAATCATCCAATACAACTAATAACACACTAATAACCAATAATCAATAGCTAGGTTTCATTAGATCTAAGCAAACACAAGATAAATCTAGCCTAACATGTTAATCAAAAGACAAGAATAAGATAAAATCAAACAACACATAGACATATTGAATGATTAATTGATAACTTATCTTCAATGTAACATGGAAGATCTCAAGGCAAAAAGCCTTGAAAAAGAAGCTAAAATCATCTTAGGGTTTTCTCCCAAAAATTCCACACTAAGTTCCCCACACTAATGACAAAAAATTAGAAAACTATATATAGACTTTTACATCTGACGGCGTCACGTTATGGAGTGTGACGCCGTCACCTCGCCGCTTTTAGGGTTCCCGGATGACCTTCTTGACGCCGTCCCTCTTTAGCTCTCCAAAATCCGTTCTGGCTTATCAAGGCTTGACGCCGTCAGACCTTGAACGTGACGCCGTCCCTCTTTGAATTAAGCCGTGACGCCCTTGATCAGGTTAAAGCGTGACGCCGTCAGAATTCACATGCAATTTTCACTGGCTTATCATGAGTAAATTTCACGTCCACCTTTTCTTGCCAAGGCATGACGCCGTCCAGAGTAAAATCTGACGCCGTCAAAGGTAACTTTTAGCCGATTTTTGAGACTTTGTCGTTTTCTTCACTTTTATGCTCCAAAAACGTCCAAAATGCCTCCTTTTCCAGATTTCTCCTCAAAAGTACCTAAAATGACAAAAGGAACGATTTAGGGCAATATTTGATCAAATAAATACGATTTAGGGCTTAAATGACCCCTTAAAAGCGGTACACTTTTCGCTTCATCAAATACCCTTACACTTGAGATTTGCTTGTCCTCAAGCAAATGCGCTTTTATTCTAATCAAAATACAAGTTAGGGGTCATTTAATGCTAATATAAAAGTAATTACAACAAATAATCGTTCCACTTTAATCATAATAAGCACGGAGATTACAAACTAGCACCTCACAAGTAGTGTTTAGATACTCACATCTCTCAAGTGTCATCAAAATAAATCTCATAAATGAAAACGGATAATATCTCTCACTACCTGTCATAGCAAATAGATTACCATAGGCTTGGGAAAGGATCGAAAACCTCCTCCACTAGGCGTAAGCACCTAAGATAAGCTATCAAAGAGGGCTTTTAAATGGGTTATAACGTTAGGTGTAGGGAAAAGGAAAACACGGTTTTGTTGGATAAGGGATATTTTACTGGTGGCGAGTTAAAGATCTTGATCAATTACATGTACTATACAATGTTGCTAAGCCAAGACTAGACTCGATCTTAAGCTAGAAACGAAATAACAAAATAACAAAAACATAAAACAAACATAAAATAAAACGGGATGGTAGTCCGTATGTTTTTTCTATTTTTTTTCATTTTCTCATTTTATTGTATTTTTCTTAATTTTTTCGATTTTTTTTTTTTTTTTTTTTTTTTTTTTTTTTTTTTTTGCATACACTTTTGCCCTACCATCCAAAATATTACATCATAGGGGCATTGCATCCCCCTTACACTTGAACTTTTACATAACTTTACAAATACTAATCTAATGACTCGAATTAAGATAATTGAAAAACTTGGAGTACTTTAAAAATGTTTAGCACATATGGGGGTAATAAATGATGTTCTTCCCCATTACTCCATTACACTAGTACTTTACCCATGAGTCCCAATCGTCCCAAAACAATATGTACAAGGATATGACTCGACTTAGCAACCATGTAATCAACTAGATAATTAACTTGGGTTTAAACAAATGTTGTAACAATAATGCACTAAAAATGAGTGCATACAAGGTAGGCTAAGGCGATTTGGGTGTACATTTTAGTGGGGTGTAACAAATTCTTCCTTTAAGTAAAATGCTTAAAGGTCGAAACGAAAAGATAGGCTCTGAGGGGTGTACTAGGGGTATCGTGTACTAAAAATGAGTACAACGCAAAGGGTGTGGGAGAATTACTTGACCAATGTAGCCAATGTAATTATAACAAAAACACAGGTGTAAAACAATGGGTTAATCCTAATGCCTCTTATCATGTAGTAAATCTAACTACACGAATGTAGTCTCACTTGTGGCCTCGGAATGGTCCTAACGCAAGTTCTAGAATCTAAGTGCTACCGGTACACACATCATAGCATAAATGCTTTTCCTACCAATTCTAGGGGCGAACCTCACATATTTGGGGGTGGAAAATTTTTTAGTGGTACGGTTTTTGTGCTAGTCATATAACTCCTATCCGTGAGACGCTCATTAAGATCAAAGTTTCACTCCTATATGTTGTAAAAAATTTTAAATTTGGCACTAAAATTACCCTAACAAGTATTTCTCTCAGTTTTATTACACATCTACTATTAAACAAACAAAAATCAAGCGCAATTGTATTCTCTAAAATCTTACTTTTACCCCCCCCCTTACACTTAAGATGAACATTGTCCCCAATGTTCAAATAACAAGATGTAAAAGCATAAAGTAAAAGAATGAAATCAAATACTCCCCTGATTCGCTCGGTGGATAATGAAGTTACACGGTTAGATCTTCTTCCAAGGTAATGTTGAAGCTCCATGACTAATGCATCGCCATAAGCTTGATTCAAAACATTTCTTTGTCCAAACTAACCTGTTAAACCTGAGAAAACAAACACGAAAACCTGCATAACATCGGCGGGATAAATCTATATATAAGGATATAATGCTTGTGAAATGATAATTTTGCAGATTCCTGGAGATTATAAGTTGGAGATTTTAATAAAAACTTTTTATGAAAACAAAACTTTCAAAAATTTCTGAAAATTAAATCTGACGCCGTCAGGTTATAAACCCTGACGCCGTCAGAAATGACCTGACAAAAATTCTCATTTTAAGTTTCCGAAAAATTTCTGAAAAAACCTTTACCTTACTTCCTGGAAATCCTGCAAAACATCATTATGACTCGATACAAGCATTTGACTCAAACAAATACGAATATGTATGTTAATTTAATATTATTACGATTCATGTTCATTTGTGTTCTAATAAACCGATTTAGATTTCCCTTACACTTATCTTTTGCAAAATACCTTTATATGTAGTTAAGACGAAGTTAAAAACAAAATAAAGCATTTTCACAAATTACTTTTGAACATGAATCAATAATAATAAAAATTAAACACACATACGGAAACAAATAAAATCAAACAAACAAATAAATAAACACACAAAGCAAATAAAACTTGGGTTGCCTCCCAAGAAGCGCTTTTCTTTATTAACGAGTCTTGTAGCTAGACTCAAAGTCACGTACATTACGTGACTCCATCATTCATAATGACGTATCCCTGATAGATATGATCCTTGTTATCAGGGTGGTGGTGTCTCAATCGCTCGACATTCGCGGTCACTTCACCTCCTCCTTTGCTGGTCAAGCTTACTATCCCATCTTGGTGTAAACTTTTAATTGTGAATGGTCCGTACCACCAGGGACTTAGTTCATTGGTAGGTGCTTCTGTTTCTGAATGCCTTAGGAGCACTGAGTCTCCTTTTGTAAATTCAACGGGGTTATTGGTTTGCTCATCAGCCTCAATATAATCGTTATTTCCACCCTTACATTCTCTAATCTCATTTTCCATATAATTCTTAATCCTTGCCTCCCATGCAAGAATTTTCTCTCGAACATTACCACGGACTATATTGGGGTTAGCCTCCATCTTCTTCTGCAGAGCAACATCTCGTATATGTCGTGGGATTGTTGGGAAGTTTATTGTTTTCTTCCCCTTCTTCATTTGGATGGTGCTATTTTCGTAATTGATTTGTGCTCTAGTGGTAGCGAGAAAGGGTGCCCCAAGGATTATTGGCATATTCATATCATTTCTCTCAATGATCATGAAGTCGACCGGATACAGGAATCCGGCAACGTTGACCAACACATCTTCTGCAATTCCTAACGGATACTCATAAGAATGTTTCGCAAAGGAGAGTTTAGTATGGGTGATGGATGGCAACTCATCGGTTAACTGAACATAAACGGATAAAGGCATCAAATTTACGTCGGAACCTTGGTCAGCTATCGCATCCAGATACTTGTGTTTTCCAATGCTGCATGGTATTTCAAAGACCCCGTAGAATTTCTGCTTTTCCACTAACTTTTGTCCTATGAGGCATTCATACAATTGCCCACCGGGTAATGTGTCAGATTTATCATCCGGTTCCACCTTCTTGGACTCCTTGTTGGGTAGATGAGTACGTCGATAGTTTCTCACCCAATCGTTTATGGTCTCCTTGTTTATTTCGTGCTTCAAGTAATGCCTCGCTTGTTGTGACACTGGCGGTTCAACCAATTGGCGCTCCTCAGAGGGCGCCTCCTCTCCCTTGTCGGAATCGCATTTGTAGGGATTGGTGTTTCCATTATTAAGTGGGATGAGGTCAATTTTGTTAACTTCCATAGTTATGGATTTCCCTCTTCCCTCATTTCCGCCCTCTTGGACGACGGAGGTGGCCTTGACAAATTTAGTGTTAGGAACTTCAGCGTCATTCCTCACCAATACTTTTTCAGGGGCTTTTGTATTTGTGTATTCTTTCAAAAGATTCATCATCTCCGCCATCTTCTCTTCCATTTCCTCCTTCTGTTTGTAGACGGCTTCCTCAAATTTTGCCAACCGTTCGGAGTGTTTCGACATGTACTCTCTCATTCGAGCTTCGAATGTTGGACTAAGTTCCTGAGGTGGTGAGTTGGGTTGAGCGTGCTTATGGAAGGGTTTAGCATTTTCCCTAAGGGGTGATTCGGACGATGGTGTTTGCTTAACGCTTGAGACTGAGTTAATTGTTGCTTTTTGTGGACTTAAGGGTCTCTTTTGCTTTTCCATAAGATATGCAACCCTTTTCTCAAGTTCACTAACACTTTCCTCAGTGATTTGATTGGCTGTATCGGGCGATGAATATGTCTTGACTGCCGAGCGCACGTCGTGGGAGACTTGCCACAATTCATCATCGTCGGATGCAAGCTCATCAATGATCTCCCATGATTCCTCGGCGCTTTTGTCGCGCAATCTGCCCCCGGCGGCTCGATCGATGGCACGCTTGGTGTGGTAATCAACATAGTCATAGAAGATTTGGATTTGAAGCCAGAGATTTATGCCATGATGAGGGACTTTTTGGAGTAAGTCCTTGAATCGAATCCATGCCCCGTAGAGGGTTTCGCCTCGACGTTGTTCAAACATCAAGATATCCTTCCTTAGCTTGGTAGTTCTCCCCGGTGGGAAAAACTGAGCAAGGAAACGAGTAGTGAGATCATCCCAAGAGGTGATGGATCCTGCGGGTTGACGTTCTAGCCACTGACTAGCTTGGTCCCGCAGAGAGAATTGGAAGAGACGCAATCGGGTCGTCTCTCGAGTGGCAACATCAAGGTCTATAGAATCAACGATTTTAAGAAAGTCCTTGAGATGTTGATTAGGATCTTCAGAACGAAGTCCATGGAATGCGCATCCGCTTTGCACCAACCGGATGGTGTCGGATCGCAAGGGTGTGATATTGGCTCCTTGAGTGAGCTCAATGGTGTTTCGATAGCCATGGTGGCTAGGACGGGAATACTCTCCTAAAGTACGGGCTCTAGGAGGTGGTGGTGGTTGTTGTGGTGGTGGGTTGTTGGGGTTAAGGATATTACCATCTTCCATGATGTCGGATGGTAATGGTTACGAACAAAGACACGAAGAAAATAGATAGACTAAAGAAAACCTAGAAAAATAAAATAAAAATCTCACTAGAAAGGAATCTAGTGAGTAGACCTAATAGAAATAAAAATTCAACCTAAACAATAACTATTCCCCGGCAGCGGCGCCAAAAACTTGATGCGCGGGTTTTGCAACCTTACAACAGGTTTTACCTCTCGAGGGATCTCAAGAGGCTTACAACCCCACCAGGCAGTGTACCTGACCGATGTAGTATAGTGTAGTGGTAAGTACGGGGGATTGATCGTTCTCCACAGGGAATAGTGTTCGTTAGGTACGAAAGACTACTCTAATTAGGTCTAAGGGTTGAGGAAGATTCTTTTTATGTTTTTATATATTTTTTTATGAAAGCAAGTAAAATCTCGGGTTTGAAGGAGTGGGCGGAATTAGTTGCTAGTCAACTAACCCAAATTACTACGAATGCAAATAAAATAAAATAACAAAAAATGAAAAGTTGGTGGAAACTATGTGTAGAGAAATGTGTTTACTTAGATTTCCTTACTCCCTAACTTTCTTTTACCGGTTGATTAGTGTGTATTAGTTGCGTGGATGACGGGTGTATTCCTTAATACCAATCGTGGGGTGGCGTACGTACTTCCCCAACTCTACAAGCTCCTACTTCACTCCTATGTCGAGCCGGCTAGGAAGCTCCTAACATGGGATCACTAGAATTCGCTTGTGCATTAAATACAACCATAAAAACCTTTAGTACGCATTTGGTTCATGTTTCTTAAGACGTTCAAGCAAGTTACCGAATAGGAAGTTAGCCAGTTTTCTTAAGCCTAACATAGATAAACAATCATCCAATACAACTAATAACACACTAATAACCAATAATCAATAGCTAGGTTTCATTAGATCTAAGCAAACACAAGATAAATCTAGCCTAACATGTTAATCAAAAGACAAGAATAAGATAAAATCAAACAACACATAGACATATTGAATGATTAATTGATAACTTATCTTCAATGTAACATGGAAGATCTCAAGGCAAAAAGCCTTGAAAAAGAAGCTAAAATCGTCTTAGGGTTTTCTCCCAAAAATTCCACACTAAGTTCCCCACACTAATGACAAAAAATTAGAAAACTATATATAGACTTTTACATCTGACGGCGTCACGTTATGGAGTGTGACGCCGTCACCTCGCCGCTTTTAGGGTTCCCGGATGACCTTCTTGACGCCGTCCCTCTTTAGCTCTCCAAAATCCGTTCTGGCTTATCAAGGCTTGACGCCGTCAGACCTTGAACGTGACGCCGTCCCTCTTTGAATTAAGCCGTGACGCCCTTGATCAGGTTAAAGCGTGACGCCGTCAGAATTCACATGCAATTTTCACTGGCTTATCATGAGTAAATTTCACGTCCACCTTTTCTTGCCAAGGCATGACGCCGTCCAGAGTAAAATCTGACGCCGTCAAAGGTAACTTTTAGCCGATTTTTGAGACTTTGTCGTTTTCTTCACTTTTATGCTCCAAAAACGTCCAAAATGCCTCCTTTTCCAGATTTCTCCTCAAAAGTACCTAAAATGACAAAAGGAACGATTTAGGGCAATATTTGATCAAATAAATACGATTTAGGGCTTAAATGACCCCTTAAAAGCGGTACACTTTTCGCTTCATCAGATCTATGTTTAATCTAACAACTCTTCCCTTCTCATTCTGGGATTATGCCTTGGAGTCTGCTTTTTGCATTCTTAATATGGTTCCCACAAAGAAGGTTGATAAGACACCATATGAGTTATGGACTGGAAATGCTCCTAACTTGTCTTATCTTAAGGTCTGGGGTTGCGAGGCGTACGTTAAACGTGACTCGGGCGACAAGCTCCAACAAAGATCTGTAAAATGTATCTTCGTAGGATACCCAAAGGAAACAATGAGTTACTACTTTTATTATCCTCCTGAGAACAAAGTATTCGTTGCAAGGTATAGAGATTTCTTAGAAAAGGATCTCATATCTCAAGAATTAAGTGGGAGGATATATGATCTGGAAGAAGATCAAGATGATGCATTACCTTCTGAAAACACTAGTCAACTTCCTGAAGAACCAGAAAGTCTGGGTCCTCCACCAGAAGTTGAAGTGGTTCCCATTCGCAGATCCGTAAGGACTGTAAAAGCTCCTGAACGTCTATGTCTTAACGTAGAATGTGAGGAATATATACAAGGGGATCTTGATGAACCGCCTAGTTATAAAGCTGCCATTAATAGTCCTGAAAAGGAAAAATGGTTGGTTGCTATGAATGGGGAAATGCAATCCATGAGAGACAATGAAGTCTGGATTGAAGTGGACCTTCCTCCTAATGCCAAGGTAGTTGGGAGTAAGTGGCTCTTCAAGAAGAAAACTGACATGGATGGCAATGTACACACCTATAAAGCCCGTTTGGTAGCCAAAGGCTTTACTCAAACGTATGGTGTTGACTACGAGGAGACCTTTTCTCCTGTAGCTGACATAAGGGCTATTAGGATTCTCATAGCCATAGCTGCATACTATGACTATGAGATTTGGCAGATGGATGTCAAAACCGCCTTCTTAAATGGTCGCCTAGATGAAGACATCTATATGGCGCAGCCTGAGGGGTTTGTGAATCCAAAATTTCCAAATCGTGTATGCAAACTTCAAAGATCCATTTATGGATTGAAGCAAGCATCACGACAATGGAACAAGAAGTTTGATAGTGAAATAAAAAAGTTTGGTTTTACTCAAAATCTTGATGAGCCATGTGTATACCACAAAGCTAGTGGGAGTGAAGTAATTTTCCTTATATTATATGTCGATGACATATTGATCATGGGAAAAGACATTCCAAGTTTGCATGAAGTCAAGGCATATCTTGGAAAGTGTTTTTCTATGAAAGATTTAGGGGAAGCTGCTTTCATTCTGGGAATTAAGATATAGAGAGATAGATCTCAGCGATTAATTGGATTAAGCCAAAGTGCTTACATCGATAAAATATTGAAGAGATTCAATATGCAAAATTCCAAGAAGGGATATTTGCCGATGCAAGAACAACATGGCTTGAGCAAGAAAGTTTGTGCTTCAACACCTGAAGAGGTGAAACGCATGGCAAAAGTTCCTTATGCTTCGGCTGTGGGATCTATTATGTATGCGGTTAAAAGCACAAGGCCAGATGTGGCGTTTGCTCAGAACTTAACCAGTCGATATCAACAGAATATAGGTTAAGCTCACTGGACTGCTGTTAAGAATATTCTTAAGTACCTTAGGGCTACTAAAGATATGTTCTTAGTTTATGGGGGTGATCTACAAGCAGAACTTGATGTTACAGGTTACTGCGATGCTTCATGGAAAGGTGATAAGGATGATATGAAGTCTCAGACTGGATACGTCTTTGTCATTAATGGAGGAGCTGTGGATTGGAGGAGCAAGAAGCAGAGTACATTAGCGATGTCTGCAGCAGAAAGTGAGTACATAGCTGCATCAGATGCTGCAATGGAAGCCGTCTGGATTAGGAAGTTTGTATCAAGGCTTGGAGTTATGCCTTCGATTCAACAACCTATAAAAATGTATTGTGACAATTCAGCTGCAATTACATTTGCCAATGAACCTGGAATCATGAAAGGCACCAGACATTATCCGATCAAATATCACTATGTGCGAGAGCAAGTAGAGATTGGACAGATCGAAGTACTCAAAGTTCACACAGATGATAACTTGGCAGACCAATTAACGAAAGCTCTTCCTGGCACTAAGCTTTATAAGTTAGCTGAAGGAATAGGTCTTCGTAAGGCTGAAAGTTTCATGCCCATTTGTGATTAGTATTTGGATAAAGGATGTAATAGACAATTATTGATTTTATGAAATAAAGTATTGTTTATGTTTTATTATATTGTCTTGTTGAAATATACATATATCCTGTTTTTGCATGTTTATATCCTTGAATAAATTTGTTATTCTAAATATGTCCATTGTCGGTTAATGATATGGGAATATCATTAAATTAAGACAAATGTGAATGTTGGTGAGAATATACTTGAAAGTATATTGATGCGTAGTCATACCAATTTCACATGATATTCTATGAATAGAGTATAGGACTTATCCTAACTAAGCATGAGATTACTTATGGATCTTGTCATCAAGTAATTCATGAAATAGTTATCCTCAGACTTGAGATACCAGATAAGAGTCATGGATGTAGTGCATTTTTGTGAAGCAATCTACCGCTTACCGTAACTGGAAGTTATAAGGATTGTTTTCAGAAATGTTGCAAAATCCATGGGTTATTCTTGTAGTCAAGAAAGAATTTGTTCCTTCAAATTTTGTTTTGAAGTATAATACTGCTGGGCCCCTCGTAGGGTTGACAAAATGTTTGCGTGGCCACGCCCAAAGTCTATCTGGAATACGTTCAGATGTTTTGGTAATTTTGTTCAATCATTAAACAACGAGAAACATAAATATTAATAAAGTGTGACTTAGATCCATATCTTTATTAATACAGTATTAGTAACAAAAGGATAATAATAATGATGAACCATTAAAGATTTTCCAGGAAATCTAGCTCGAGTCGAACTGGGGGCATTGGAGTGTTGCAAGACGCCAACCAATGTCATTTTGCTATTAATAATTAACCAAGTGGGAGTTGTTGAATTATGGTTAAATATTAATGTGCAAATGTCTAGTATCGAACCCGAGACCTCGGGATTGCACACATTACAAATGAGTATTAAGGAATAATAATAAATGTATTTTATATATATTTATTATTAACACAAGAACTTAACGACCGTTAGTGTTTTCCGTTAAATGACTAACGACCGTTAGACGCAAATAAGGAAAGAGGTGTTTGTATACAATTAGGAAACAAGGAAAAGGCTCTAGAAACCCATGCTTGGGTTGGATCGGCCGAACCACACAATGGGGCAACCCATTGCCCTAACTTGTTCCCAAAGTTTTCTAATTAGTATATAAACAAACCTAGGGTAATTGTTTTGGCTAATCTTTTGTGCACACAATTATCCCTAACTTTTCCTCTCCTCTTTTCTTGGTAAAACCGGTCGACAAACACCCTTAAGGGTTGTGGGTCGATTCTTGTGATTCCAAAACAAACTCTTGTGTTTTACTTGCATAACCTTAATACGGTTTAATTTGTGTGTACAAGAACGAGGTAATAACTCACTATAGTTATTATCAAGAGATCGAGTAACAAAACGGTAAGGGGTTATTCATTGATCTAGTTTAATAAATATTCAAGATTTATTGAAGTGCATCGGGTACGTTTTCTATTTATGTTTAAGTTAATAATTATGTGTTATACTTATTTGTTTACACGCTTCCGCATACTTGTGTACTTTGATTATGGAGTTTTATGATTGTCATGGTCTTCTAATTCCAACAGAGTGTATGTGTGTATTTCTTCTTTCTTGTACTTCTCTCTCAATCTAATATACTCACATTCTCAGGTTATCCATTCTCTACTGCCACCATCTTCCTCTCTATCTCACCTCATCTATTTCTCTCATATTCCCTATCTATATTATCTCTTTTATCTTGTTCTTAAAGGCCATTCGATATACAACAAGTTCATGGTATCATAAGAGAGTGTTTTTCACTCATAAC
>CP139509.1:503436615-503615206 GCA_021014915.2 Artemisia tridentata subsp. tridentata
CCCAAATTCCTATTTTCCTCTATTTATTTTATTTTTGGTGAGAAATGAATTTCTTCATACTCTCGTTTCTATAAGTTTTAATCCGATAAAGATACCTAGTTTAGACGCTAAGTAGTTTCCAAACCTTCCCTCGAAAACCGTTGCATACAAAAATGAGGTCCACATCAAGGTCTCTGATTTAACACGATTTTGAGGATATCCCTTTTATATACGACCGAAACAACTCATCTACGAGTCCAGAGACAGAAGCTTTTATTAGGATACCCCCGGAGTCGCAGTTTGGCATTTTTTAACATTATTAAGCACATTAACGTATTTAGTCCTTGGCCCTTTATAACAATCACAACATCGGCTGCGAACCGGCAAGATGTGATAGTCTATTATGACCTTGGAATTTTTCCTCTGCCTTTATTAGAAGTCTACAACATCGGCTGCGAACCGGCAAGATGTAGAAAACTTTTTATGGCTTTGGATTATTATTATACATTATTATATTCATTAATTATTGTTGCCAAACCCCAAGTCCTACGGCTTTTATAACAATCCCAACATCGGTTGCGAGCCGGCAAGATGGAATAGTCTATTACACCGTAACACTGGCAGTACCTTGATGTGTACCCAACTTTCATAAGCAAGAATCTTCTAAGGAAGAAATAGAAACTAATTATCGCCAAAACCAAAATACCTTTAATTATTCCTAGATTACTATTATTGAGTGAAACAAGCTTATGGGAACAAAAAGCCACAAATAACTTCGATGAGCTCTAAAGAGATCCAGCTACTCCACGTTTAGCAATCTAACTTATAAACAACTCTATCATTTCTCGTTCTTCGCAAATTTAAAATCTTAAATAATAAGATCCGCGAATGCTTAGCCAAATAATCAAGCCATGCATATATAAAGTCGATACGGGAACTTGCAAATTCTTAAAAAGAATTCGCATTTTATAGCTCCTTGAGTAAAAGACTAGCACGAGCTTATAGATTATAAATGGTTAAGGGGACAAGCTAGGGCTCAACACGCCCGATCAAGTCAGAATTTTATTCCTACTCTCACCAGCGGAAAATCAACAAAATTGTCAAAATTTATTATATTTTTGCAAAAAATTTTAAAATTATTCTCATTTTTTTTGGATTTTTCAATTTTTGGAGGAAAAACGGGGTTGCATGAGAAAACGGCAAAATTTGCAAGGCAAAAATCAAATCGACAGATTACCCCCCCCCCAGACTGAAACGAGACATTGTCCTCAATGTCTTAAAGGTAAGGGTTCTCCTACATAAATCTAAGGCCGTTTATTAATTATGCCAAAAGATAGATGTAAAACGATAAGATTTTAGGATATTGATAAGCAGCGAATGATGAAACTCGAGTAGCGTGAAGGAACCTACGAGCACGAGAGTCTTCATCATCGGGCATTCCTGGACATACCACAGAAAACAACGAGGCACAAGAAATGGAGAAGGGAATCCTCCTCATGTTTTATTAGAAAATAAGAAAGAAGATAGACACGGGGTGCCTCCCGAGAAGCGCTTGTTTTTGGTAACCGAGTCACATGAGCTTGACTCGACCCCGAATTTAATTTGTCCTTGGGGGAGCATGTGGAAAAGATAATCTCCATCGGACTTTCGTTCAAGATGTTTGGATAAACATTGAAGCACACGAAAGTTCCACTCCGATTGAGATACCCACGGCTTTTGAAGATGAAAGCGGTGATGTCGGGGTCAAAAACTTTGTCTTCGTTTCCGGCTGGAAACGATAGTAAAGTTTCAAGCAGAGATGACTCCGGACAGAATGGGAGTTTTTGAATAGAAAGAAGCAGAGAGGAATCATTTTTCTTCAGAATTAAAAGTTCCTTAGATGAGGCGGGAAACTTTAAATTCTTATCAAGAGTCAATTTCATCAAAGGATGAATTTCACCATCATCGAGTATGCCTGGATTAAACACTTTGTCTTCACAAGAAAACTCAGCAGGGTACTCGATGGAGGACTCAATGGAGAAAAGGAAATCATCCTCGGGAGAATGAGGAGATAAGTCATGAGAAACAATTGAAGCATCCTCAATTATGGTTTCAATTTTAGGGCCTTTTTCAGTAGTAGGTTTTCCGTATAAAAGATTTATCCATTCGGTCTGATCGGCCCTAAAATCGAAGAGGTCATCATCATCTTGTAAATCATTAAGCTCGGTGTAAGAATCAGATGATGGAGCATGGTATAAAAGATTTTCAACTTCTTCAAGATTAGCATGAAAGTCAAAGAGATCATCATCATATGATGGAAGTGGATCGTCGTGAGCGAGTTCATCGGCGAACTCCTCGGGATAAGAATCATATTTAGACGGATCACGGTTCAGCAAAAATTCCAATTCTCTTAAGTCAGATTCAAAATCAAAGTTATCGTCCTCATCCCCCGGTGGGATTGGATCGATGTGAGCGAGTTCATCGGCGAACTCCTCAAGAAGAGAATCAATATAAGAAGTGGTACTGCCACTACTTTGCTCTTCTGATTTTGAATCAATAACTTGAACGGATTTAGGCGTCTTTTCTTTATCATCTTCCAGGGGAAGGGAAAATAATGGTTCATCAAATTTCATTTTTAATAATGAGACATCTTCCCCGGGATCACTATCGGTCTCAACAATTTCCGGCAAAATTGGAGCATTATCAGACAATACCTCGAGCTCTTCCCTTGGGATATCACTTCCCTCAATCAGAGGAGAAGGATGGGAAGAGTCGGAAAGGACAGAATCAACAATCTCTACACGATAAACCGGCTCCGGAGGTGGGACAAAAGGTGTGCTCTTAGAGCTAGCAATTTCCACTTCTTCCGTTGTGATCTCCGAATCCGATTCATCATCATCAAGAATACTTTTAACATCCGCGGAACAACTTTCAAACCATTTGGTTGAACCGGGTGCAATTTTCATAGCTTTAAGTTCGGCACGTTTTTCAGACATACTCTTAACCGCAAATCTTGAGAGAATAGAATCACTTCTTTTGGAAGCAATTATTGGATCAGATTTTTGATTAACCACAGCAACGTTGCTTTTGGTGGTTAGCGGTTTAGAGTTCTGATTGATTTGAAACGTAACTTTTTCATTATCAACCCGAAGAGTAATTTCTTCTCCATACACATCAATCAAAGCCCGCCCGGTCCTCAAGAACGATCTTCCGAGAATAAGAGGAACCCGGGGGGCAGCATCAAAATCAACCACCACAAAATCGGCGGGAAAATGGAACTTCCCCACCTTGACAAAGACATCCTCGGCTACACCCTTAGGAAGGGTTATGGAACGATCCGCAAGCTCGAGGGTCATGCAAGTGGGGGTAAGTTTGAGCAGAGAAAGCTTTTCCCAAATTGACAACGGCATTAGGTTGATGCTTGCACCGAGATCGGCCAAGGCGCAACATTCAACCATCCCTGGAAATTCACATGGAATAAGGAATTTTCCGGGATCTCCAAGCTTTTCTGGAAGCTTTTTAAGTATTGCCGCTGAACAATTCTCATTAAGAGGAGTTTTTGCCAATTCAAATAATTTTTCTTTGTTGGTCAATAATCCCTTTAGTGTGGAAGCAAACTTCGGCATGAGGAGTAAAGCATCCGCAAAGCTGATATCAAAATGCAAATCTTGGAGGATTTGGTAGAATTTTTCCATTTGATTTGAAGCTTTATCACGGAGCTTTTGATCATTCATTCTCGAAGGATACGGAAGGTTTGCTTTGACGGGAGCTTTTTCGGGAATTTCTTCGGGCTCCAGCACAACCTTTGGTTCAGATGGATGGATGACCGGAGGTTGGACGTCTTTGGTTCCTCTGTTGTTAGTAGGAGGTTCCATGTCCTTGGTTGCCTCGGGTTCACGGTCGACTACCTTGGGAGGTAGAGAAGAATCGGTAGTCGGAACCGTGGGTCCATCATATGAAACACCGCTACGAGTCGTGATCGCCTTAGCATCGCCCCTCGGGTTAGCGATCATGTTGCTTGGGAGAGAAGTAGTCCCTGAACCCGAGGGTCGATCATTTAAATGTTTGTTCAATTCGGTTATTTGATTAATCATCATTCTATTCATTTCCTCTTGATTTTTCATAAATTGCTTGATAAGCTCATCTGAGGACGGTTGGTTTTGAATCAAAGCTTGATTTTGATTATTCAAATTTTGTCCTCGGTTGTTTTGAAAATTTCCATGATTATAATTCCCTTGATTCGGGCCTTTTTGAAAATTTCCCTGATTTTGAAAGCTTTGCCCTTGATTAGCCCGATTTTGATTTTGATTGTATGGAACAATGTGGTTCGGCACGTTCTGATTTTGATTTTGATTTTGTGTGAAACCGGGTGGTCCGAGAAAATTGTTAGAACGGTAGCTGAGGAGATTACGGTCTCCCTGAGGCTGGTAACCGTTACCACCTTGATTGAAATTTCCAGAAGCAGCATACACATTCTCTTGAGTATAGCCACCGGAGGCTAGGCACTCAAAATATTGGTGAGGACCACCACATATTTCACAACTCTGATTGACAACATTAACTTGATGAGAAGGGGATTGTGCTTTGGTTAATGATTCAACTTGTTTAGCAAGAAAGGCAATAGTCTCATTTGTTTTGGTATTAGCATCAAGAACACGAGCTAAAACTTCATCATTAATTTTGTTAGCACTCGAAATGGGAATTTTGTTTCGTGAACTCCTCACTTTTGATTTATTCTCAATAATCATGAAAGCATCCTGACTATTTCTTGTTAACAAGTTTCCACCTGCAGCAGAATTTAGGGAGTCTTGATCGGCCAGACTCAACCCATTGTAAAACATGTCAATTTGGTGCAAGTCAGAGAAGCCATGATTAGGACACTTTTCTAATAACTCCTTAAATCTATCCCAAGCTTCGTTGAACGATTCATCGAAAACTTGTTGAAATCGAAAGATTTGAGTTCGGAGACTAGAAGTTTTGGAAGGAGGGTAGAAATGATTGATGAACTTTGTAGCTAGATCTCCCCAAGTTAAAATGGAATTAGGGGGTTCTTTCTCTAGCCAAGTTCGAGCCGCTCCTTTCAAAGAAAAGGGAAACAATTTCATTTTGATGACATCGTAATCAACTTGGTTAATCTTAATTGTTTCAGCAATATCGGTGAAATTTCGGATATGAACATAAGGGTCTTCTTGATCAAGTCCGTGAAATGAGATACCCGTGATAAGATTGAGTAACCCGTGATTGATTTCAAAGTGATTTGCTTGAATATTGGGTATCACGATGGCTCGTCTAACACCATTGAAAGGTGTTTGGAGACGTTCCTCCATTGGACGGAGATCGGGAGCCGGATTGACACCCACCGGAGGGTGTTGATCGTTTGGGTTGTTGGCCATTTCCTCAACGGTT
This sequence comes from Artemisia tridentata subsp. tridentata, assembly GCA_021014915.2. Taxonomy (NCBI): domain Eukaryota; kingdom Viridiplantae; phylum Streptophyta; class Magnoliopsida; order Asterales; family Asteraceae; genus Artemisia; species Artemisia tridentata. Next base: position 503,441,980 of record CP139509.1, read on the forward strand.
GAGAAATGAACACGGTTGTTTTGACGGATAATCCTCTCGGGATTTGAAAGTGGTGAAAGAAGAGGGTTAGAAGAAGAAGAAGAAGAACGGGTGTGCATACACCAAAAACAAAAATAAAAAGGAAAACCAAATTTGAAAAGAAAATCTTTTTGGATTTTTATATAGGAAAAATTAGAATTATTATATTTTTGGTGATCGTTGATCAACCGTACTCGTTTCTTTCAAAACTACGCGCAGCGTGGCGGAGAAGCAAAGGTCCACTCGAAGGTGATTAAAAACCCGCCTCTTTCGGTCTGCAATTTAATGTCAAGACCATCCTTAAACCCCGTGTATAGGTTGTAGTAAAGAAATAATCCGAGAAACGTTTAACTTCACGATCTCTTTTGTTGTTATTCGGAATGGTTTACAACACTTTTGAAGAAAAGTGAGGATTTATTTTATTTTTGTATTTTTGAAAACACTTTAGGAAAAGTGTTTTTGATTATTTTCTTTTTGTATTTTTTTATTTTTTTATAAAAACGATAACTTCCGAGGAAGGGTCTTCAAAACACGTATCGAAAAACAAAATCACAAATTCGCGTCAACCTTCCCCGGCAGCGGCGCCAAAAATTGATTTGTGTCAATTATAGTATATATTTCTCCAAAGGAAACACAAAGGAAATATGTGTAACCCGAGTCGTAGTCCCGATGAAGATTGAATGGAATTTAGTGATTCGGGATTTGTGATTCGTGTAGTGAATGTGAATAAGAGTGATTGATTTTGGATTACACTACTAATATTAAAATAACAATCAAGATTAACAATTAAACTAAGCTAATAGAAAAATTAAACTAAACATTTAAACGAAAATTGAATTTTAAAAACGAACGCGACGTAATTTAAAAACGTAAATAAAAAGTGATTTTCTAAAATTTAAAACCTAAAAATATAAAAATAATTTTCCTAAATTAAAACTGATAAAAGAAAATTTTTAGAAAAAGAAAAATATTTTTTTTGACTTTTTAATATTTTTTTATGAATTAAAAACTAATTTAAATGATTTAAAAATAGTAAAACAACTAGGAAAAATCTGAAAATTATTTTTGAGTAATTATAAAATTAAAGAAGCTATCTAGGAAAAATAATTTGAGAAACTAATTAACCCTAATTAAGCTGAAAAGCCCAAAAAGCAGTTTGACAATAAGCTAGATATAAGCAAAAGTTGACCAAAATTTCTCAAAAGCTCTAAACTGATTAATCATGCTACTAGAAACTTAAAATAACAGAAATTGATGCAATTAACAAAAGCCATAAGCAGAAATTAAGCTGATCAGTTTCAAATTAGAACAAGAACAAATGGCTTGATCAGCCCTATTGCAGCACTAATTAAGCAGTCCTATTAAGCTGATAAGTTGAAACTTAAGGGGGCAAAAGCTAGATTGAACTACTGAGATTATAAAAACACTAAAAGCCCTATCACAAACCTTCAATTGATGCACTAATTAAAGCCTAAAACAGATGCCTGAGTAAACTACTATGCTGCAACAATTCTTATAACACTGACTTTTTGAATTCAATCTAACTTTGACTTAACTGAATTTTAATCCCCTAAATCTGTAACTAGGTGTTCATTGATCATGTTTAAGCACTGAGATCTCATTCACAAACATGTATTGCATCTAATCAACAAATTCAATAAGCATAGATATCCAATATGCATGCAATGGTGAAATTGTAAGCTAACTTTGACTTTTATAGAATAAACCTACTGATTTTATGCTAGATATGAACTACTAGTACCTAATATAACCTAGATATGCAGCTATAACTACACAATGAACAACCACAGATTAGTGAAACTACTAGATCCAATCACTCCTTAACTAGCTACTATCAACTAATAATGATCCAAATGAGTATAATAATCTACTAAACCACCAAATCCACTAATACTCTGATCAAATACACTGATATGCACCATAAGCACAGATCACAAACATCAAAACACCACAAGAATACAATATGCAATATCTAACAGTTAATGAAGAAGTAAAATGAAATTTGATGCAAACTATTATAAAATGATGAGATCTACTTAACTAAGCTATAATATGATGAGACAAGGCTAATCAAACAGAAACAACTTAACAAAAAAATATCTATACTAATAAACTCAGATTATGCAGATTAAAACTAAAAATGAGATTGAGAACTCACTAGATAACACCTCAGCTAAACAGAGGCTATACTTGAACACAGCCTATCTTTAGATAGGCCAAATACTTCCATTTTGCTATTTGACATATCAGTATAACCCATAGATCATCATCTTCACACCATGGTTGACTTTCGTTGACTAGAGGATATTTTGAATGAATTCACTGATTAAACTACAATATAAACTCACAAAAGCTAAATAGCTAGTATGAGCTTATTATATGCTGAGAAAACTTAAGTGAAAACTAATTTAAAGGATTAAGTAACATATTTTTTGTATTCTCTTTTGATTTTCTGATTTTTTTTATTTGCTTTTATGAAAGAGTTGACAATAGTAAAAGTAAAACAATTTAACAAGCTTATGAAGGCTTCTGAAAAGCTAGATGAAAGCAGATTAATGATTTTATACTACTGATAACAATGAAACTGAATAAAGTAAATGAGGAAATAAGAAATTTAATCAACAAAACTAAACTTCATTAATACTTGAAATATTTATTACAATTCTAAAGAGAAAATGGTAGCATAACAGTATCTAAAATTACATCATTACACTGAAGATGAACCCTCTATTTATAGACTCGGGAAGGAGCTTCTAGGCCTGCCACCTTGGCAATCCGCGTGCAACTTGAGCTCCTAATTATCACCCTTAGATCACCTTGAGCTCCAATCCATCAATCCTTAGCCATTAGATCGAATTGGTGAGGTGTTCGGACCAATAAGAGGGCGCCACGTATCATTCTTGTGTGCTTCTTTGCTTCCTGACACCTCTGACATCTTCTAGAACCCTATTGATTGTACGAAAGTACCCTTAATTGTGGTGAAAAGTGTACGGTGAAATCTAGGGTTCTTCGAGCCTGGGTAATTGGGGTAAAAGGGGAAAAATTAGGCGCGGTTTTGTGTGGGTTTTTTTTATTTTTGTTTGACCTGAGTGTTATAAGTGAGAGTTGACCGGGTTTTTAAGTGTGGGTCGGGTATAGGTAAAGATGTGGGCTGGGTAGGAGTTTTGGTGGGCTATGGGATTAGGATTTAGGTGGGTTGTGGGTTAAGTAATGTAATGGGTTGGGTGATGTATAAATCCGGATAAGTAGTTAAAGGGTTTAAGGGTTTTAATTATAGGGACCTTTGATGTAAATTCTGATTATCTAGGGACTAATTTTGCTATTTTCCAAAAGATGATCTAAGGGTGATTTTTGACTTTTTGGCCAAACATGTCTTGCCCGGCAACGGCTTTGAGTCCATTCCATATCTCGTGCTCGTTTTCTCGGGTTTTCCGTGTCTTTTGTCGTTTTTCTCGATATCCGTCCCTGCATATACAAAAACATAAAAACACAATATCTTTTGGCATTTTGGTCAGGTTTTTGGTTATTTTGGTCTTAATTTGGTAAATAAAAGGTATGTGTTTAAGCACATACCAAGAGGCAGGTGTAGATCGTTCAATGGGAAACCGTGTACCTATTGTTCATGAACGGATGTTGGCAAAATGATTGCTCTGCTGCGGGAGACAGCTTATTTTTCAGATCTTTTAGGTTTTTCTAATTTCATTATGTTATCAATGAATTACCGTTAACAGTCAGTTAGATTTATCAGTGACGATCTCAGTATAAAAAGTTAAGAATAACATGTGTTGGGATAATACTTATGCAGAAACAATGTGCGTTTCGATCAGGTCACTGCATAAACAAGGAATGGGATATTCAGATGAAAGACAATATATGCAGTCTGTTAGGTATATCTACAGATCAGGTTGAATGGTGAAACCAGTCGGAAGTATCCCAAAGTATGGATTCCCTGTATAGATCTTCCTAATCAGTATATGGAATATCAGCTGTTGCTAAGACATATCATGCCTGGAATTCAAAGGTTCATTCCCTTTAAACTATGAAGGTGCTGCAAGAAGGTACATGATGCAACGTTGTATGGAAAACAGTTAATTTGTAACAGTTTTTTTAGTTTTAGGGCTGGTAAACGTTTGTTGTTGCTATTAAGTGTAAACCTTAGGATACTGATGCTAACAATAGCAAAGGTATTATAATTATTATACTTTTATTGACATTATGTTACTTAGTTATTCAGGCACTTAATTTCCATTGACGATGTTTTTTATGCTGCACAAATTAAATAGTAAGCGTGTTTACGCTCAGAAATTGTTAAATTATATAAAATTGTATTAGTTATTAAGAATATGTTTTAGATAGAGATCGTAGTTGAGCGCCTCTCCAGTTGTTCCAGCCAAGCAATTGACGCGTTCAGGAATGAATGCATCTGCAATTGAAAACTTCCAAAAATCCTGCCTTAATATTTGCCTAAATTAGTATCGGCTGTGAATACGAAGAAGAAATCGTTGCCCCGCCGCAACGCGGCGGTTCGCAGCCGTTCTCGTTTTAAATCAAGGGATCTTATATCAGTTTTGAGAAAAAAAGCCCAGGTAAAATTACTATGTTTACTCTTGAAATATTTATTTATCGTATCTTTTTTCTTTTATGATGATTTTGACTACTCATTTTCAAATGGGTGTATCTGCACATGCCCCTACTTTTTCAAAATTTTCAAAAATACCCATTCAAAAATAATAAATAAATATTTCTCTGATATTGTTACTTTTATCTTTATAAGATTGAAAAATTATGATTATAAAAACTTATTTAATGTCATATGTTTAAGTTGTAAATGATTATTAATAGTCCTTTAATTTTTAAGTTATTGCTAATCGTCTAAATAATAATAATAATAAATGTGAAATGGTACGAAGCTGGTTAAGAATTGCACCCAAAGAAGTCACCCCGATAAGATCTCCGATTAGTATGAGACGAGTTTGAGGGAGCATCACGCCCCAACAGCGCACCCCGATTACATCCCCGACGGGGATCGGGCGGATTTGGAAAGAACTTTATTAATCGGATTTGGAGATGAGGATGACCACCCTGCTCCAATCCCCCGTTGCCATCACTTGAAGTTATATTTTAGTCACTCCATTAAGAAAGAAGTAAATCGGTATTCGAATAGAACAAAATTACTTGTGAGATCATAACTAGTTTCTACTTTCTAGCCTAGCACTTTTGTGACTTGTGAGATTATTGGTTAATTTTTTACTCCCATTTAAACGTAAAATTAAATTGTTTATTTGTTTCAAGGTTTAACCACAAAACTTTGTTTCAAAATTCAAATAGAGCACATTGACATTCGCACCTCAATTATTAGGGGTGTTCAAAAAATCCGAGAAACCGACGAACCGAGCCGATCCGCCCAATCCGAAACCGCAAAAAACCGATAACCGAAGAAACCGAAACCGAGAAAACCCGAAACAGGAAAAACCCGCTTATCACGGTTCTGTTTCGGTTTTTACTTTTAGTTATCCGCGGTTACCCGAACCGAACCGTGTGTAATATATATGTATGTTTCAACAAACCATTCATAAAAATGTACAAGTATTAACTATATTATTGCATTACTTTTATCGTATAACGCATTTTTACTTACCTAATGTGATCATTTACTAACGTCCATGGATTACATATGATTAAAGTGATCGTAACATATAAACGTCAAATAAATAGTATTAGTTATTTTGTTACATATGATAATTTGATTGTTTTTATTGCGACGGGACAATATTACTCTGACTCTAATCTCTTCAATGTTATTTGTTTTTTACTACAATGACATATTACGTTCTAATTTATGTTATTGTTCGTCCGAGTTGATTCGATAAATTTTTTTAAATGGTTAACCATGACCCGAACCGCGGGTAACCGCTCATTTCGGGTACCCGCATGTCCGGTTACCCGCCTAGTACGGTTCGATTTCAGATAGTAAAATGAACTACCCGCCCCGCGATAAATAGTTAAAATATCTAATCAAACCGAGCCGAACCGCCCCGTGAACACCCCTAAAGTTCCTTATGTAGCTAGCTTATAAATAGCCACATAACTAGCTTAGTTTCTGGTCTATTCACATTCACACATATAATCAAGACTCAAGAAAGGGATCAGTTTTGAGCAAAAAACCCAGGTAAAATTTCTATGTTTACTCTTGAAATGTTTAGTTACCGTATCTTTTTTTTTAAAGGTTTTGGTCAAACTTTATGCTTTAAAATATATGCTTTGGTTATGGACTGACCCGGCCACTAGGAAGCCTTTGACATTTACACTCTGTTCTCAAGTATGATTTTAGAGGGAAATGGAAGTAAATGAAATGGAAGTAAAGAAATGGAAGTAAATGAAATGGAAGTTATGAAAATAATTGTGTTCTTAAGTTCGGAGTGAAAGAAAGGTAAAGTAAAGAAATGTTGTCACTTTTTATATTTTTACTATAATACCCTAGTACACATACAATAAATACAAATTGGTGAGGGGCATTTTTGTCACAAACATTATTTAATAATGGGATCCACTCACTTTACTTCACTTGCAGCCCAATTATGGGCTGAAAGTTTGACAAGGAAAAAACAAAGGACTTTACTTCCATTTACTTGCATTTACTTCCTTCCCAAATCTTGAGAACATGATTTTTTTTCATTTACTTCCATTTACTTTCTTCAAAAATCTTGAGAACAGAGTGTTAAGTAGACCTACCCACACATAGAAACCATATAGCCGGTTCTTGGCCGGATCTAACCGGATTTAGCCGGGTCTTGACCGGATTTTGGCCGGATATGACCGGTTTTAGCCGGATATAGCCGGGTTTTGGCCGGGTCTAACCGGATATGACCGGGTTTAGCCGTGTATAGATGGGTCTTGTGCGGATGGTGGTGGTTTAGAAAGATATAACTTTCAAATTATATTAAAAAGGCTTTTATCGACAACTAACAAGAAGTTTTTGAACGATGTGACCACTATAAGTTCACAATGGAATTTAAATGGAAATCTAGTCTTGACTCTTGAGTCTACAACCACTGTATTAGTAGCTGTTAGTCAGTTATATGAGTCATTAGTTCTCTATCTCTACAGTTAGGAATGATGGTCAAATCTTTTAAACTTTGTATTTTGGTTGACTAATATAGAACATGTTAAAGGTAGACTCATAGGAGATGGATTCAGAAATGGAGAAAATTTCATTCAGAATGTTGTAACATTGTGCTCATTAGCTTTTAACTACAGAAAGGGCTTTATGTAGAAATGGCTTTTTACTAACGTCATAAACTTAGCCAAGCACCCCTTAAGTCTATTAAACCTCATGTAGAAAAATAAGGTAGTCTTATAGGAGATACAAATGGAGGATATTTGATTTTTGTATATGTGATTTGTAATTGGAAAAGTTAGCCACATAATTGAGTTTCCATAAAAACTATGTTTATGAGAAAAATTTATTGTTCTGTTATCATACTTTACAAGTGCGACCGAACTCAATGACCGAATTTCTCCTTTGTTTTTTTTGAGAAGTAGTTAAGCCATAATGGATTGGTTCCATGTGTACTTTTGAAATACAGTACATGAGTTTTATCAGGTGTTACTTATTCAACATGAGATTGCAAATGTTCTCTATTATTAGTGTTTAAGTTATTTACGCATTCAATTCTTGTCGGTTGTAACTTTGTCTTTCTTCTAGCTGAATTGCCATCTTAAGTATATATCCTTGAACCTGGTAATTAGATATTCATTTCTTGTTTGGATTTGTCTCAACATAACTTCTCTTCATCTTTTATGTTATATCAGATCAAAAATGTCTGAAAGAGCTAAAGGAACGGCTATCGGTATTGATCTTGGAACAACTTACTCGTGTGTTGCTATCTGGTTTGACAACAAGAATCGGGTGGAGATCATTCCTAATGAACAGGGAAACAGAATCACCCCGTCTTGTGTAGCTTTCAATGATTCAGAGTTGTTAGTAGGCGAGAGTGCAAAAAATCAGATAGCTAGGAACCCTGCGAACACAGTATTTGGTAAAATCTTTCTATTTAAAAGATTTCTGTAACTATTTTATGCTTTTGTTTTTTCGGAAATTTTGGTTGCTAATCATAAGCGTTATAAGAATTTCAAATGTTAAGCGTTTGATCGGAAGCAAATTCAATGATCCACAAGTGCATAAGGACATGGAATTGTGGCCATTTAAGGTTATGAAAGGGGATTCTGAGAAACCAAGTGTTGTAGTCGAGTACAAAGGTGAAGAGAAGAAATTTGCACCTGAAGAATTATCAGCTATGGTTCTTAAGGAGATGAAAGAAACTGCTGAACTGTTTCTTGGAGAAGAGGTAAAAAATGCTGTGATCACAGTTCCTGCTTATTTCAATAACCAACAACGAGAGGCTACAAATGAAGCAGGAACCCGTGCAGGCCTCAATGTTTTGCGTTTGCTAAATGAGCCGACAGCTGCTGCAATTGCATATGGTGTCGACAATTTGTCAGAAAATAATTGGAACACAGATAAGAAGACTGTTTTGGTATTTGATTTGGGTGGCGGAACCTTCGATGTATCTCTTTTGACAATTTGTAAAAAGGGTGTTATTGAAGTCAAAGCTGTTGGGGGTGATACTCATTTAGGTGGTGAAGATTTTGATGTGGCTCTCGTTAATTACTGCATAAATGAATTCAAGAAAAAAAACGCTGGTGTCGACATACTAGGTAATCCAAGAGCATTAGGGAGGTTGAAAGTTGCTTGTGAAAAAGCAAAGAGGGATTTGTCATCAACCATTTTTACTCCAATTGAAATTGATTGTTTGCATGAGGGCATTGACTTTTCTACCAAAATTACCAGAGCCAAATTTGCGGAGCTAAATGCAACTTACTTTGACAAATGCATTCAACTAATGGAAAGATGTTTACTTGATGGTGAAATGCAGAAGAAGGATGTGGATGAGGTGGTTCTTGTTGGTGGTTCGAGTAGGATTCCAAAAGTTCAACGAATGGTAGAGGAGTTTTTTGGTGGGAAGACACTTTGCAGGAGTTTAAATGGTGACGAGGCTGTCGCGTCTGGTGCAGCAATTTTGGCTGCAAGGTTAAGTGGAAACTGTGCTAAAATGAAGAAAGATGTGGTGTTACTAGATGTGACTCCTCGCTCACTTGGAATAGCAGTCGATGAGGATCGGGGTAAAGATTATATAATGGGAGTTATTATCCCCAGGAACACATCCATACCCACAAGCAGGAAGAAAATATTTCCTTTACGTGTCAACCAAACAAGAGTGGATATCATAGTGTACCAAGGTGAGAACGCCCAAGTTAAGGACAACATATTTCTTGGCAAGTTTGACCTTAATGGGCTAATCCTAGGTCCTGATGGGAGATCTACAATCGAGGTCTGTTTCAGTTTAGATACTAATGGGATCCTTCTAGTCTCTGCAGAGGAAATATCCACAGGCCAGAGAAAATCAATCACTATTACTAAAACCTGAAATCTGTCCAAGTGTTTTAACGTATTCAAACTTACGAGCTTTTGCTTTTGATGTCCAGAATGATCTTTTTTTGTATAAACCGGATTATTTTATATATCTTCTATGTTTTATTGTTTCATGTAAAAACTAAAAAGGCCCGAACAAAACCCTGTGATTGTAGGTATAAGGGCGTCTCTCTTTAAATAAGCCACAAAATTGAGCTTATAATCCCTTAATATAAGTACATATATGTTCAAACTTATAAGTTTATTTGAGCTTATTTTGGGTATGTAAACTAATAAACTTGCAGGCCGATAAAAAACTTACACAAACACCACGTAAGATGATCATCAACATCACGTTTTCTCTACCCAGCTAAAGTTGCAAGATCATTACATGAGTAGAAGTGTAAAACGTTGATGTTCAAATAAAATAAAATAAAAAATGAAGAAGTGTAAAACGTTGGTCATCCGAGGATTGTGAGTAGCCTTTCAGATAATTTTAATACCTAAATTAACAAAAAAATTTAAGGTGAGCTGTTTTATTTTTAAACGAAAATTTCTCATTCTATGATATGAGAATAGCAAAGTTACTATTGTGTTTAAATGAAAACTAGCACAACCTGAACATGCAATCATTTGGAGCACTCGGTATGGTTACACAAGACCCACGCCAAGCCTACCTGGCACCGGCACCAAGCTCATGTGACCACACCGACCCCTAGGCGCCATTGTGTGAGTGAGCCATTTGGCTTGCGCCAAAATTAAGGAAATTTGCATTTTTTTCGACCGTTCCATTGCGTGAGTGAGCCATTTGGCGTGCGTCAAATGAAGGAAATTTGCATTTGTTTTACCGTTGCAAATGCAACGGCTAGTTTCCCTTAAAAAAATAAAAAATAAAATAAAATAAATAAATAAATAAATAAATAAAAATCTATACACTTTAATTTATACACAACCATTTTCACTTTATATAAATCCCTTTTACACAACCATTTTTACACACAAACTAAATCACTTCCATTTCCACTTTCATTTCTTTACTACTAGTATATCACAAAAAGTGTCTCAACATTCAAATGATCCTTTTTTTAATAACCTTCTCGGGATATCGCAACATCCAAACTCATCATCTTCGTCAAATCCCGCTACACCTTCATCCACAAACTCAATATCTTCCTCATCACAACCTCACTTTGCTCTGTTTGGTAGCCAATATACTATGCCACAACACACACCCGAGCAATATTATCATGAAGTTTTCAGAGAAGTAAGCAGTCACTAGACGGTCATGAGCATCGTAACGATCTCTATCTATCGTATTTCGATAACTTGGGGTTTTGGGATTGTAGACGTGGAAGCTTGAATAACCCTAACTGAATCTTTTAAAAACTCTAGATCGATATTAATGACTTCTTTTTCTTCATCATCTGAGGATGTAAACAATAATTGATCAAAATCCATTTGTTTTAGATGAGATTCGTAGAGTATATAAGAAAGAATGTGTTTTAAAGCTTGAATGAAAATGAAAGAGTATTGAGTTATTTATAGGAATAAAATAAATAACATTTTTGTTTTTTTATATTATTTTTTATTTTTTATTTTTTATTTTATTTTATTTATTTTTTATTTTTTTTATGATGACCAAATGGTTATAATTTTGGACCGTTGGGGTGGGTTTTTGTGCCTAGCCAAGCCAGCGACTCGGTCGATGGGAAGACCAAATCCTCCCATTTTTCATACGATGCGTCGAAACTGGGGGCGTAACAATGGGGGCCTCCCTTTGGGTGACCAGCTCGGACGACAAACCATTACGGATGGTCTAACTATTTTGGTGAATATTGTAATTGAGGGTCTTAAAATATCAAAGTTCTAAAGACGAGGCTTGAAAAAAACTGTGACCAACTATTTATATAGAAACCTTCGAAAATCCGGGCATTAGATATTCAAGGAGCCTAAAGCCTTAGTTTTAGTTGTTTTACCTTTGAGCCACCATTGAGAAATATATGTTGTAGAAAATAATTATCCCTTATATAATAGACTACTTTCAAAAAAACATCAAATGCATGTGTCAGTATGTATGCGCGCAAAATATTACGTATATGTTGTTGGATATTTTAGCGATATCAATGTTCCATAGTGATATTGGATTAACTTGTTCATTGGTTGATCTTAATATTAAGTTAATCGGGTTAGGTGATGCGGGAGTGCGGACTCGATTAGGTATATTAAGATGGTTGCGTATTGACGGTTTGATTTAATATTGTTATATTCAATATTATGAATTTAATTTTAATATTAAGTATTTAATATTAAAAGTATATATATTAAAAGTTGCGTTTCAACTTTGGGAGATATATATGTATGGACGTTATTTTCATTTGGGAAATAAAAGTTCATGAATGATGGGGTAACCGTCCCCTATGATAACCGTCGGTTTGTTCACAAATGGATTACATGTATATATGTGGTTATTCTTTTGTGAGGAAGAGATACACACAAACGTAAGTTTGTAAAAGGAAAACCGTCCCTTTTCTTTTGGGTGGTTAAGAGAAGAAAAAGTCAGTTTCTTTTCTTGATGATACGCAAGGCAAAGAACAACCATGATAACAATTCTTGGTACAAGATTTCTCAATGGAAAAAGTCTAGTTCTTGAAATGGGAAACCAGTCTTATCCGTTCAAATATTTGTGTGTACCACCAAATAGTTTGTTCTGAAAGTGTTAACACGATTCTGGTTCCAATCCAAGATACGAATATATATTGTTGATCGAATTGCAGGATTCAAGAACAAGTTGATCGCGGTGTTTACGGAATCAAATCGGTACGTATAAATGACATATCCCCAACAAAGAACAAACTATTTATTTATGGATTTGATTACCGTATAGTTGCGTGTTATTCGATGTTTCATTTGTGTGTTTGTGTTGCGCGCATGTATCAAATCGAGATGACGGCTTTCTGATGTAAACAAATAATTACGCACCAGTTGCGTGAATATTGCTACGTGTTAAGTTTAAATGCATACGTATATGAATAAGAAAGTAAACCTTTCTGTGTATATATAACGCCTTTTGATGCGTATATGAAAATTGCTACGTGTTAATTTTGGCAAATATCTAATTGCCAACTGTATCACATGGTTTTTGAAAATTGTAAAGATATCTAATCATCACCTATATGATCCAGTGAATGTTGTGATTATTGGTGTATTTGACTCATATTAAATTATGAGATTCCATATATGTTCACAATCTGTGATTGTTTGTTTGTAATAACAAATGGGTTTAGGCATACTTGGGATAACTTGTTCGAATATTTGTTATCACTGTAATATTGCTGGAAGAAGTTATTTTCTCTGATTTCATAGTAGTTGCATATTATACAGTTTATTAACTATGAAACAAGTGTTATTGTTACACGTATATGGATGGTAGTTTAATAATTTTCATGCAAAACTTTGTGTTCGTCTTTTGTCGTGATGATGATATGAAAGAGACGGTTTACTACAAAATTAATTTGGTGTATGTGTCTCCATGCTTATCATGTAACAAGAAAGTTTCCATGGAAAACCAAATTATTTTGTACTTTGTTTAAACGCTTTGTTTTGGACTTGCACATGTTTTGTGCGTGTTAGTTTGTAACATGATGTTACAATTTTGGATTTAATTATTTTGAGTTACTAATGTTTTAATTTGTTCCAAATGACTACGAGGGAATCGTTACATGGTTTGACAAACTGGAAAAGTTTGAGGAACAAGATTTCAAACATTGGAAAAGGAAGAGATGCACTTCTGGTGATTACTCTGAAAATCGCTTATGTTATGACTGCTCCCATGTGCATGTCAGACTACGGTTCAAGTAAGAAATCTCTTGTGAGCATTTTATCATTTTGTAAAATGGTTGATTCAAGGTATGTTGTGTAACAGTAGGATCAAAGGTTACATGTTGTGTTAAGGTAAATTTACACAAAATGATTTGAAAATGGAAAACTTTATTGTTGTTTAAAGATAGACAAAGTTCCACTTCCATTTTAGTGGAAAGACATTAAGTATACCCTGGTAAAACAGAAAGAGGATTTGTCTTTGGTTCAATTGGGTAGTCATACCTAAATTGAGGAGTCACTTCAGGAACAAAAGAAGTAGACAAAATAAAGACAAAGGTCAATCATCGTCCTCTTGTAATGTTGTTGAACATGATACAAAACCTGGAAGGTTTATAGAGTTGAAGGGTATTGAGTTTGACAAGTTTATCTTGTTTAGACATGGTATTTTGTTGGGCTTGTGTACTGGCCTAACAGCATGTCTGATTTATAAGTCTATGATCCATTTGAAACTGAATCTGTGTGCTTGACTTCCTTGTCTAGCGGTGAATCAACTATGTTTTTATATTGAGACATGCTGAATTTGTACATGTTTATTATCTTAGAATGGAAAACATGTCTTTTATGAGTCTTATGATTGAACCTGATATTAATCATGATAAGTATTATACTTGTAAGCTTAATAAAATCACAAAGAAAATTTTAAGAATGTTAAACGGGTTTCTAGGGATTAGAACTTATTCTGATATGTGTGATTTTGACAGTAAGCCTTCACTTGGTAACAAAAGTATGTTGTTATGCTTATCCAGTCCACACTTAATAAGGACGAGGCTCTTGATATATCTTAAGTTTATAAACAAGAGGTAGAGCTTCATTAAAGAGGTTTGGTTAAGAACCTGCTTATTGATAAAGGTAGGGAGTATTATGATCTAATATACTTACAGTATACTAGTGTAGTACACAAGACCTTGATAATCTGAGTAATCTCAGGTTGTGTTATTCTGGATTAAGTAAAAGTTTAAAGTGAGGCTATGCTAACAGCATGTTGCTTATTGATTAGAATTTCTAACAAGAATTCTAAGGTAATCTCTTAAGAGATTTGGACCAATAAGGCATCAAACTCAAGTCATCTTAGAGTTTGGGACTGTAGAGCAGTTGTGAGGTTTACTAAACCTAAAATGAATACTTTAGATGAAAAAGTATTGATTGTATATTCACTGGATATGTTGAGCATTATCCTGCTTATGGGTTCTATGTTATAGAACTGAATGACTATGTATCTGTTCTCATAGTGATTGAATAAAAGGTACAGTTGGTTATAGCACAAAAGGTACTGCTTACATCTATACCTAGGCCACGAGGTATGATTCAATCATCATCTAGTAAGATGGTTGAAGAAGATGTTGAAAGTACTGCTGATATACCTGAAAGTACTGCTGATATATCTGAAGGTACTGATAATGTACCTGAAGGGACTGCTGATGTACCTGAAGGTGCTAGATTAAGTTAGCCTGCTGCTAGCTTTGTTAAACTGCTGCTAGAGCTGTGATCCTGCTGTTGATGCAGAATCTGCTGCTATTGTAAGAAGGCACTGCTAGTTGTAATACTAAGGTACTGCTGGTATGTGAAGGTACTGTTAGCAGTCTTAAGTACCTAAAGCAGTTAGTATAGCTGCTGTAACAGTTATAACTGTGAAACAGTTATTATGGATAACTATAAATTAGTTATTGTTGGTATTATTTAATTAAGATGGTTTTATTCTTAATTAGGATGGAAAATGTGTATATAGCAAATTTGACACATCTGATATAGAGATGTAATTTGTCTATATGTGGTAACATGTTGAACATTGGTACTATCAAGGTCAAATTGATGTAAACAAAAGACTTTGTCATCTATGTCTGATATTAAGGACATGGGGGAGGTATAAGTAATTCTGGTTATAAGAATTACTTGTGGGAACAATGGTATCTTGATTTGTAAATCTCATTATATTGGGAAGATTTTTGAAGTAATTCAATTGTCTGGATTGTTCACCAGTTAAAACTCCATTCTCCTAATCTTAGGCTTATGCCTGACCAAGATGATCCTATATTTCAGCTTGAACATTCTAAGGCTATAGGATGTTTGATGTATGCTGTGATTAGCACTAGGCTTGATATAGCCTATTGTGTGGGAAAACTTAGTGGTTATACTAGTGACTCTAGCATACATCAGTCTTCTGTTATTGAAGGATTTACTGATGCAAGCTGAATGAGCAATTTAAAGGATCACTCGTGTATAAGTAGATGGATATTTCTGCTTGGTGGTAGTGCTGTTCTTGGTGTTTCAAGAAACAGACTTGCATTACCTGTTCTACAATGGAATTTGTATTCTTGTTACTGACATGAGTTGGTAAGGAAGCTAATTAGCTAAGAAACATGATCTTTGAGATTCCATTATGGCCTAAACAATTATCACTTATGTCTATCTGATATGATAGTGTTGACTAAGGTTTTTAGTCAGGTGTATAATGAAAAGTCTAGACAGTTATATATTATACATAGCATGATTCATGAGCTCATCATGCACGGTGTGATATTTGTTGAATGTGTAAGATCAAAGTTTAATTCGACTGATTGTGTAACCGAAAGGTTAAGAAGAGATCTCGTGTATAAATCAGTCGAAGGGATGGGTTTGAAGTCCATATTTAAATATCCTTGTGACAAGATACCCAATTCCCACCTAGTATGATGCTAGGTGCTGAATTCAATGTGGAAAACTTGCATGAGGATATTGGAACACATGTTGTAATCATCCCAAGGAATGTGTTCGGACTGCCAGATAAAGGAGGTTGAAGTAAAACTTCTTAATAGTTCTTTGAAAAATTGCAGGGCAGATGCAAGATGTAAAGAACTACCTATAAGAGTATGAAGTTTAGCCGCTTCAAGAAGCTTGGACTTGGCTTCGATATACTCTTTGAAGGATGGGACACAGGCTAGTAAAATATAGTGTCAAGTAAGAACATAAGATTTTAAACTTATGTGTACATTATCTTCGTGTATTCACTATGAATTCCCAGGGTTCAATCCTTAGCGACACCATGGTATTCGAATATTCGGAATGTGTAATGTACTAAGATGAAATTCAATCGTCTCGACATTTCATTTATGCATAAGTTTGTATTCATTGAGAATGTATTTAAGTTGATCAGGGATATCACTAAAATGGGGAGGAATGTTGGATATTTTAGCGATATCAATGTTCCATAGTGATATTGGATTAACTTGTTCATTGGTTGATCTTAATATTAAGTTAATCGGGTTAGGTGATGCGGGAGTGCGGACTCGATTAGGTATATTAAGATGGTTGCGTATTGACGGTTTGATTTAATATTGTTATATTCAATATTATGAATTTAATTTTAATATTAAGTATTTAATATTAAAAGTATATATATTAAAAGTTGCGTTTCAACTTTGGGAGATATATATGTATGGACGTTATTTTCATTTGGGAAATAAAAGTTCATGAATGATGGGGTAACCGTCCCCTATGATAACCGTCGGTTTGTTCACAAATGGATTACATGTATATATGTGGTTATTCTTTTGTGAGGAAGAGATACACACAAACGTAAGTTTGTAAAAGGAAAACCGTCCCTTTTCTTTTGGGTGGTTAAGAGAAGAAAAAGTCAGTTTCTTTTCTTGATGATACGCAAGGCAAAGAACAACCATGATAACAATTCTTGGTACAAGATTTCTCAATGGAAAAAGTCTAGTTCTTGAAATGGGAAACCAGTCTTATCCGTTCAAATATTTGTGTGTACCACCAAATAGTTTGTTCTGAAAGTGTTAACACGATTCTGGTTCCAATCCAAGATACGAATATATATTGTTGATCGAATTGCAGGATTCAAGAACAAGTTGATCGCGGTGTTTACGGAATCAAATCGGTACGTATAAATGACATATCCCCAACATATGTATGTCAGTGTGACTATTATTAAGGTATTACGTTCCCGTATCTCGTTCATTAGTGAACAATACAATGAATTTGTTTGGCAACAAACTTATTGAAGCTTATAAGAGCTTGAGCTTTTAAGATAAGATGACTTATAAAGTAAGCTTTGTTTGCCACACAAACTTATGGAGGCTTTTATAAGCTATAAGTTTTTATAAGCTCAAGCTAACTAAAATAAGCTTTTACAAATGAGTAGAGCTTAAAGTCAGGCAAATTAATCAAATACCATTGAATATATAAAGGATGAACACATACAAGCTTGAAATATATATCTGAATTTAATTTGATTTATTTTTATGTCATTTTACAACAAGAAGCTCCGGCTACAACTAATTCATCAAATACTTCCATGAAAACAAAAACTCAGCTTGCAGCTTATAATATAAGCTCCAACTCAAGTTCTAGCTCTAGCTGATTTTGCAAAACATACCCAATATATAAGAGTTCTATAGCTTGGAGGGTAAGCTAGCTAACGATGGGCTAAGCATATACATAAACATGGGCTAATAATTAATGATCATGGATAATATGCTACGTTAATACACCCACACAGTTTGAGTGGATAAACACTAAAGTTGGACCAGAACTCTGTAAATAATGAGTTCGGAAGGCCTTTGGTGAAGATGACAACATATTGATAATGTGAAGGAACATGCAAAAAGCGAACATGCCAACTAGCAATCAAATCACGTGCACAATGTCAATCTCATTGTGGTTAGTTCTTGCGTGCATAGTTGCACACGATTAAAGGACAAGTACACTGCACTAACCTTATCAAAATAAACCAAGGTAGCGGAAAATAGAGGGTATGAAGCTCCTGAAGCAAGTTATGAGTCCAAGTGGTTTTGGCATTTTGCTCAGCTTGTTAGGAATAAAACATATATAAGCAGCGAAAGCATAAAAGCATAAAAATACAAGTTTATGAAAAATTACACGCTTACGAGCATAAGTCATATTCTAATGAGTAAAATTTTGTAGATGTATATAGCTATAAATCTTTATAACTAAAATTAAATGTATATATGTAGACGTGATGTTACTTAAATCCTCTGGAAAGCCAAAAAAAAAAAAAAAAAAAAAAAACCTTGCTATGAAATCTTATGAGTAAATTACACGGATGGTCCTTGTGGTTGGCGTTGACTTTCACGGATGGTCCCTTGACTTTTTTTTTTGCACTCACAGTCCCTAACTCGGAAACTACTAACACATATGGTCCCTTGACCAAACGTCCGTTTGGTCAAGGCGTTAAGTTGGCTAATTGTAAGGGTATTTTCGTCCATTCACTGTGACATCTCTTTCCCCTTTCAAAAACACAAATCTGTGAAATCACTCGATCTAAAATTTAACCACACAAATCACAATATCAAAAATCCACACAAAAATCATCAATCATCAATCAAACAATCACCAACATCAAAAATCCATTCGATCAAAAATTTAACCACACAATTCAACCAAAACCCATTTAGATCTAAAATATTGGAAACACACTCCAAAACCCATATCTATACAAACACATATATATATCACCATCACTCCAAATATTCACTCGATCAATATGTTATAACAAGAGATTATGTTTGTGTTTGTTAGACGCAATACTAATCGAAAACAACAACACATCATCTATCCAGCCTTAACACTACGAACCAAACACATATCACAACTTGTTTCTTCTACAGACTCAACAACAAACAATAACCGTGGCTCATATGTTTCTTCAAGATCTCTATAAAGAGGTCTCGGGTAGGTTTTGTTTGTCTTGTCTTTTGTTTTACGTGCTAAGATCAATGATGGGTTCCTTTTAAGTTCGAGTTGTAAAGATCTATAAAGATCTTACATATCTTTTAAAGATACGAACTAAAGGAGTACTGAGATCTTTTCTTTTCTCTTTTTTCTTTTTTTTTTTTTTTTTTTTTTCGAATCTGAGATACAAGTCATGTTTAATGTGTGGAGATGTAGCTGTTGTATTGTAATTGGCTATGATGTTTCTTGGAGATGGGTTGTAGACGTAGGGATTAAATAGGACTGATAAGTATGTTGTTGTTTGACAGTTGATTTGGTCATTTAATTTAGTTTTGACTTTTTATTTCATTGAAGCAGTGAGAGTTGGGGAGTGAATTTGTGAAGAAGGGATTTGATATAGCTTATAGTTTGTTTTAGCGGTTTGTTGGCTGTGTAGTGATGATGGGTTAGAACTTAGGATAGATTGGATTTGTTGAGTAATGTTGATGTGTCTCGGGTGTTCCTCAATTGGTTGAAATGTTGCCTCATTTCAATTCAGAATGTTTAGAGTTAGCTTTATATGTTCTTTAAGTTCTGTCTTCGATTCCAGAAGGTGCTTTGGCTCTCAAGAATTGTGTGAGTATGATTCCCAATTTGGTAAAATTGTTAATGTGTACGCAGTATGTGTTATCGATTTTGTGGGAAATTTGCAATGGTGAACTTGCTGCAAAGCTTCTTCTTGTGATTCAAAGTGGCTGCAACGTGGGACTAAAGCAAC
The DNA here is from genome assembly GCA_021014915.2 of Artemisia tridentata subsp. tridentata. Lineage (NCBI taxonomy): Eukaryota > Viridiplantae > Streptophyta > Magnoliopsida > Asterales > Asteraceae > Artemisia > Artemisia tridentata. The sequence goes on from CP139509.1 coordinate 503,461,812, forward strand.
TGTCATCCGAGCTTTTGAAATTGTTAAATCTGGAAAATGGTGGAAAATGGGGTGGTGATGAATTGTTAAATCTGGAAAATGGTGGAAAATGGGGTGGTGATGGTGGTTTTCAGATATCACATTAAAATGACCATAATACCCTCATGTGCAAGTCACATGAGGGGCTTTAAACGGTCAAACTTGACGTCCGTTTGGTCAAGGGACCATATGTGTTAGTAGTTTCCGAGTTAGGGACTGTGAGTGCAAAAAAAAAAGTCAAGGGACCATCCTTGAAAGTCAACGCCAACCACAAGGACCATCCGTGTAATTTACTCAAATCTTATACTAAAGTCACAAGCAACTATGTACACGTTGTTAGCATTAAAGAAAAGTGATGGTCATTCTTGTATTTAGAACTTTGTGTCGTATATTAGAATTATGCAATAGTCTAAGTTAGTGGGCTCGTGGAATAAGCTAATAGGTTAGAAGATATGTATAAGTTAGTCATTTAAATCCTAATGTAATCTAAGTCCAATCCAAGTCCAAACCGAGCCCATAGAAAGCCCAGTAGGGCGTTTGTTACTAACTATATAAGGCACCTCATAGCTCATTTGTGAGGCGTGCTTGAGTGTGTAAGTGTGTGTTTTATATGTGAAATTATCTCTTTCTTTCTCTCTTCTCTCTCTAATATATACGACATACACATACTCTTGTACCACCATTCGTGCATCAATATTGTGTGATAAGGTTATAGATCTAAAGTCCTACAAGTGGTATCAATCGCCTAACAATGATTTAGGAGTGATTTGACTTTGAGTTTTGTTTTGTCACGTTTTTTCTAGCTTTCTACTCGTATTTTTTTTAAAGTTGCTTACTTTTTTTCTTTTTTTTTTTTTTTTTTTTTATCACAAACTAGTGTTATAAACCTTGTGTCACAAAAAAGTTTCAAGCTTTTTGGTTAAATTTTGAGTTTTGGATTCGTACTTTTCATGTTCTTGCAAATTTCGAATAAGCTTATTTGATATTATAAGTGTTAAAGTTTGCAACTTTCTTTAAGTTTTGATGTTTTTAAGCTTAGTTGTACAAGAAAATCTTAGTTAGAAACGTTTCTTGGTCGAATTTTAGTGTTTTGAAAAATCTGGTCATATTTCGAATAGACAAAATCCCAAATTTTCGAATAGTTAAACCCTAAACTTTCGAATAGTGTGGTTAGACTAAAGTTTCGAATTGTCAAAACCCTAAAATTTTGAATAAGCATACACGACAGTTTCTTAAGGATTCGTGGATTACTCAGTGTTTTTCTCAGTGTTCTTCTTTCTTGTATAAGTGAGAAAAACACTTTGACTTGTGGAAAAACTTCTAATTTGTAATAATTAGAAAGTTGCAAAATTTCGAATAGCTGAAAATTTCGAATAGTAAAAATTTCGAATAGCAAAAATTTCGAATAAGCAGAAAGTTTCGAATTAGCAGAAAATTTCGAATAGGTAGAAAATTTCGAATATGGAAAGTTTCGAATAGTGGGATTTTGGTTGACTTTTTGCATCTTAGATTTGACTTTTTACGACAAAACTTCAAACGACCATAACTTTTGAACCGTAACTCCGTTTTCGACGTACTACCTATCAAAACGACCGTGAGAACGAGGAGAACGACACGTTGAATCAACAAAAGTTCATGCAACCCAACCTTCGAGGCCCAAAAACGCTCAGAAACGAAGTTATCAACGTTTTTAAGTTTTAAGACCAAATTTTCACTACAACAACGGAACTTTACTTTCACCAAACTCAACACCTACTTCATTGAACCGATCCAAGATGAACTTTATCATACATCAATAGCAACTCAGCAAGATATCCATGCAGCCGGTGCAGAGAACCGTCCACCTATGCTTGAAAAAGGTAGGTATCTTCCATGGACAAGCCGCACGCTTCGTTACATCAAAATCAAGACTGATGGTAAACTCATGCTCCAATCCATTCAAGAGGGTCCCTTTAAGCCAAGACAAATCCAAGATCCCGGAGATCCCAATGCAACACCTCCTGCACTACCATTCTTTCGTGAACAAACAGAAGCAGAATACACAGATGATGACCGGAAGTAGATCACAGCTGATGATATGGCAAAGCATCTAATCTAAGTAGGATTACCTCGCGAGACCTTCGCTGCAGTCGACAACTGTGAAACTGCATATGCAATGTGGGAACGAGGTAGGAGGCTATTGGTATGTGTTTATTCACATACCTTTTATTTGTCAAATTAAGACCAAAACGACCAAAAACTAACCAAAATGCCAAAGATATTTGTGTTTTTGTGTTTATTAATATGCAGGTACGGATATCTCGAAAAAAGGACAAAATCAAGCAAAAACCAAGAAAACGAGCACGAGATTTGGAAAAGATATTTAAAGCCGAAGCCGGGAAGCAAAAGGTCAAAGTTTATGCTCAAATGTCAAACAAGCCCTTGGATCACAAATTTGAAGAATGGCAGAAAAGGTCCTTGGAAATTCAGAATTTACACTATTGGTCCTTGTCAAATTCATTTCTTAAAAATCCTATACTTTCAAACCGGATCATATATTATATCCTCAAACTTTGCAGCCCAAATTATAAATCCCAACAGCCCACCTTTTAATATATATAAACCCATGATCCGAACCTTTAACCCACTACCCATCCACAAACCTAAGACCCGGGTCAAACGAATTTAATGACCAGTCAAACATTAATAAAAAAAATATTACCCGCGCCCTCCCTTTTTCCCCAATTTTACCAGCAAGAACTCTAATTACCCCAATCCTTAAATTCACCGCGATTAAGGGCAAATCCGTACATTCTCTCGCATTTCTAGGAGGTTCCTGACATGTCAGCAATCCAAGTGAAAATGAAGGACTGTGATTGGTTGATGATGCGTGTAACTTTAATCCAAGTGCTGAGGTTGCAAGATTGGTGATCAAGGGAAATCCTAGGGATGATATTATCCTGAAGAAGCACAAATGGGTGAGGATTGGTGATGTGGACAACCTAGAAGACTCCTACTTCAGCTATAAATAGGGCTTCTTCTCCTCAGAATTGAGTTAGTTCTTAGTTAGGATTTTCTGAGTAATGTTATGCTGAAATTTTAGTTTTCTGAATTGTATTCTCAGTTTTCAGTTAATGTAATCAATTTCTTTTAATGTAATATTAGTTTGCTATTTTGCTTGTCCACTTAAATATTGTGTTAAGTTGTTAGAGTAGCTTATAAAATATTTCAGTAGCTTTTTAATAAAAAAAACTTATTTAGCTTCTATAAATCTCCATTTTCATCATCCTTCAATTAATCCAAAAAATATATATATATATTAAAAAAAATACAAAAAAATATTGTAAATCCCAGCTTCAATAAGCTGTTTTCCATAAGTTTAAGCTCATACAAGCCATCTAGCTTATTGTGAGTGTAAGTGAAGGTCTAGGTCTGTTTCAGTCTCAAATTTCAAAAAAAAAAAAAGTCAACAGAAAAGTCAAAGGTTACTGTTCCTATAAGCTGGAAGGAATAAGCTGAATGGAAAGAGCTTATTTGGGTAATTTTTGGCTTATCAGATAAGCATGGGTATTGTTTGGATTGATTCAGAACAGTTTCAAGCATAAGCTCCATTTGTATGCTTATTTTATTCTAAAATCTTAGTGAATTACTGTACTACTGCTTATTTTTAGTTACTTAGTGCTTAATTTGAGTTATTGTAGTTAGTTGATCTTATTTGAGCTTATATGTCAGTAGTTGATTAGGTTAGATTTTGTTTTGATCTTAAAAGTCATTATATAGCTTCAAAACAGTCATAATAGGATTTGCTTAAATAGTGCTTATTCAGTATCTGAAAATTGCTTATTAGGTGCTTTATAAGTTGGATAGTCAGTAGGGATTAATATTACAGCTTATAGTGGTGGCTTGTAGCGAAAAATCAGCAAAATCACTTTTATAGGGACTGTTTGGCATAAGCTTTCAAAATGGGTTAAAATAGCTTTTTACTGTTCATTTGCCATAAAGTTGAGTTTGATTGAGCCTCTTTGAAGCTGTGTAAGTAATTTCCAGTAGGACTTTGGCTTAAGTTAAGTCATTTTGAGGTTTTGAATTTATAAGTGAAATTTAGAAGTTGAACTTCTCATTCAAGACTCCTAATAAGCTGAGGCTTATGTGGGTCAGTTTTTGGCAGATTTAGGTGTAATTTAGTTGTCAAAGTTAGATTCCAAGAGTTGGTATTATTTCATGTAGTATTGAAAGAGTTGAGTTCATATCAGTCAAATTGCTGCAACAGACAAGGGTGTGCAGACCTGCACATTAGTCTGCCCAACTCAGCTTATGGATTGCTTTGCATCTGCTTATCTCTCTGATCTATTTGCATGATTTTTGTTTATATCAGTAGCTTATTGTAGTGTCTTAAGATCTCTGAGCTTATATTCCATTTCTAGCTTATCAGATAGCTTATAATCAGTCTGCAAAAAGCCCCCTTAGAGCTGTTCAGAACCTGCAACAGATTTAGATCCCATTTGCATCTGATCTAGGCCTTAATTGAATAAGCTATTGACCTTGGAATTTGGGCATTTTTGGTTTAGAAGTAGTCTCTACTATAAGTTTTCATAGTCTGCTTTTGGTTTTCCCCAATAAGCTCTTGTCTAGATTCTAGAGTGGCTTAAAGTAGTGGTTCTGCTCATTTGCTTCTGTCATTAATTAACAACTTCATACTGCTTATTGGCTTATTCCATGTGCTTATCTGGTCACTAAAAATTGTGTTAAGCTTTAATTAGTATGTTCATCTGTTTTATTTTTGCATTTGGTAATTTTTGGTACTGTAGAGCTTATTTTAGAGCTTTTTAAAAATTGCTTATTTGCCCAAACTGCTTATTAGGGTTCAGAAAAGTTCCAATTCCATTTTTCATAGCTGCTGAATAGCATTTTAGAATTTTATGCAAAATTTCATAATTTTCCAAATCATTTTACTATTTTTAATCATTTAATTACTTTCTTTTAGTTTTTAATTCATAAAAAATCAAAAAAATATAATTCTTTTTTTTCTAAAATTTTCTTTAAGTATTTAGAATTTAGGAAAATTATTTTCATAATTTTAGGACTTATAATTTAGGATTTCACTTTTAGATACGTTTTTTAAAATTCGTAACGTACGATTTTTAGTTTTAATTGCGTTTTAGGAATCGTGTGCTTAGATTACTTGTTCCCCTAGCTTGATAGCTTTTTTTTATTAGTTATTTCATATTCGTAGTATAAAATCCCCAAATATCATTCTTTTTACACTATTCACTTCACAATTCGACACCGTTACGACAACTCGACTTCAACCTTCGTTGGGACTACGACCCGGGGAAATACATTCGTTGTATTTTCTTTGGAATAAAAATACTAATTGGTCTTAAAAACACAAATTAATGGCGCCGCTGCCGGGGAAGGCTTGAGAAGAGTTTGAATTTCGTTCGTTGAATCGTGTTTTGAAGACCCTTCCTCGGAAGTTCTTTGTTTTTATAAAAAAAAAATACAAAAAGAAAATAAATAAAACACTTTTCCTAAAGTGTTTTCAAAAATACAAAAATAATATAACCTCACTTTTTTGAAAGTGTTGTAAACCATTCCGAAATAACAACAAAACAATCGTGAAATCATTTGATTTTCGGATTATCTTTCGATTACAACCTATAAAAGGGGTTTAAGGAGGTCTTGACATTAAATTGCAGACCGAAAAGAGATCCATTCTTCTCTTCCGCCACTCTGCGAGTAGTCTTAAGAGAAACGATATCGATTGAGGGATCGGTACCAAAAATATTGTGATTAATTTTAAATATAAAAATCCAAAAAGATTTTCTTTTCAAATTTATTTTCCTGTTTCTTTTGAGATTTTCAATGTTTCTAAATTTAAAAATCCAAAAATATTCTTCTTAAGTCTCTCATCCATTTAATTCTATCTCTTTATCCCTCTTATGTTTAATTCTTATGTCGTCACTAGGATATCACTGTTTTGATTGTAAAAACCCATTGATTGACAGTCTTCGTTGTTCAAAGTGTAAGTGTGAGCGGTGTGGAAATCATGCACCAAAAGGATCTTGTTATTGGTGTGATGTAGCTCTTAAATCAAAGCCTAGTTCCATCGATAATTCTCAAAATTTTTCCAACCACCCTCCACAACCCTAGCCATCTTCATTTACTCAGCATAATTGCTCTATATGTGGAGATCCGTTGGGGGATGATTCACTTTGTGACCGATGTTTTTGCAACGAATGTGGATTTAGACGTGGACTTTGTATGTGTTATTCTTCGAAAGCTGAAACTTCATTCGTTTATGATTCTAATCCAAATTCTTGCAATGAACCGCCAAATTTCTCCGACTATCCTCCACAGCCCCAGATGTCTTCGTTCGATCAACGTTATTGCGATGGATGTGGAAATCCATTAGATCCGACATCGACTTATTGTCAACGGTGTACTTGCGAGAGGTGTGGTAGAAATATTATCAATGGATTTTGTTCGTTTTGTGCTTCGGAAGCTGAAAATTCATACACTTATGATTTTAATCCGAACATTTACGGTTATCCTCAAAACAATTTCAATCACCCTCCTCAAAACTATTATGAGCAAGAACCGTATTTCAATAATACATCGTTCCAAAATACATCAAATTTTGAAAATTGTGGGGATCGTTTGAAAATTTTCATTATGAGCCAAATTTGTGTTACAATTCTCATGGTTTTGACCAACCCCCACAAAATCCCGTCAATTATCAAAATCAAGATAGAATGCTCGAAATTGTAAAACTTTTGGGAATCGTTGTCGAAGGGGTTCGTAATAAAAAACAAGCGGATAATCAATTTTTGGTTAATCATAATACTTATACTCCCGATCCTCATGAGAAGTCTATGGAAGAATTACTTGCAGAGGAAAAAGAGGCTAAATTTCGAAAGGCCTTAATTTACTGTGACGATGATTCCGATGATGACGAAGAGAGACTTGTTCCGTTAAACGTTTTCCCTCAAATTGCACCCATCTTTCCTACCATAGAAACCAAGGACTCTCTAAAAATGGGGGACGAGCATCTAAACACTATTCCGGCAACGGAATCAGACAATGTTGAGAACCTCGTCCCAATCCCAAGTGAGTCCAAGGAAATTTCTAACGGTAGTTGTGAATTTGTTGAAAATAATCGTCTTAATAGTCACGTTGATACGAATGATATACCGTTTGATGATAATCGCGTTGAGAAGGATGAAGTTGAAATTTATTCCGATTCTCACAATGAGTATACTACGAGTATTGAAGACTCTTGTGGAGATATCGATGATGTTGAGGAATCGCGTTCCGATTATGAGTTCATTAGCTTAGAGGAGATAAAGGATTTTGACCTAGATGATGATGAGATCAAAGATGATTTACTTCGTGACAAATTATCCAATATCAATCTTCTTATTTCAAAGATCGAAGCTTTAAATAATCCGACTCCGTCTACTAATGCCGTGATCACCTCCTCATTTCCTATCCCCGATATGGATAGTGATTTCTTACCCGAGCTTGAAATTTTTCGATTTGAAGAGAAGAGTAGTGGCAGTCCCACTATTCATGCTGATATTTCTCTTCCGGATTATGAGCGTTTTGACTTTGAGATCGACTCTGAACTTATTTTGAGCAATATTTCCAATAATCCGTCACGTGACTCTCTTTTAGAGGAGGTCGATCAATTTCTTGCTACGGATGACTCGATACCACCGGTATTGAGAATGACGAGAATGACCTTCGAAGAAATGTTCTTATTGAAGAAATTCATGAAGATGATTTACTTTCCGAAGCTGACTCATTTCTCTTTGATTTACCATCTTCTCGTCCACACCGCGAAACCACCGGATGTAGATTTTGAATCCAATGCGGATGAGGATATTTTTGGAGTAGTGGACGAGATTTCTGAACATGATGTTCCGGTGCTTGATATTTTTCCCACCCAACTCACCCGTGATTCAGAATTTGACTTTGTTTTTCGTCGTCCGTGTGTTTCACCCATTCTTCACTTATCCCATCTGTGGAAAACTAGAAGGGGGGTTGAATAGTTTTACGTCTTTTTAATTTATTATAAAAGTTTTGGTTTCTTGAATGGATTTTCAAATTGATCTTTATGTGAAGTCGACCTCTAATTAATACTAGCAATTATATAAGCCTATGTGTATGAAAGTAATGACGATGCAAGTAAAGAAATAAATAAGGTATGGAAAGATCTAACCGAGACACGAGAGATTTATAGTGGTTCGGCTACAAGGACACCTTCCTTGCCCTACTCCACTCCCCGAGCACCGAGCTCGAGAGTTTTCTTCACAACTTCAATAAGCTCCCTTATGGCGGAGAAAACCTTACACGACTTTGGCTTACACCGGCTTAACGACACAAAGCTAAATGTCGAGTTCTAATGGTAGCTAGAACCAATCTCACAACTTCACAACACAACTTCTTCACGACTTATTCACAACGGCTTCACGACTTGAACTCAAGAACTTCACGACTTCAACACGACCGCTTCACAACTTCTATGCTACGGCTTCACGACTTCAACACTAGGACTTCACGACTAGAACTTCACAACTTCAACACGACCGCTTCACAACTTCTATGCTACGGCTTCACGACTTCAACACTAGGACTTCACGACTAGGACTTCACGAATTCAACACGACCGCTTCACAACTTCTATGCTACGGTTTCACGACTTCAACACTAGGACTTCACGACCTCTACCTTACGGCTTTGTGACTTCTATGCTACGGCTTCACGACTTCTACACAACGACTTCACGTCTTCAAAGCTACGGCTTCACAACTTCTACACAACGGGTTCACGACTTCTACTCCGCGGCTTCACAACTTCTACACTATGTCTTCACAACTTCTATACCACAACTACTTATACAACTTCTTCACTACTTACATACAACACTAATCTACTATACACACCTTACACACAAATGAATGAATGATTTACAAACTTTGTTAAACTAACAACTTAAGTAACAAGATGATACTAAGTTGTAATACTTCTAATCTTGATTGATAGAAGTATTCTTCTTTTGCACTTGAATGAAGGAAGCTTGGATCACTTGAAAACCAAAGCTTAAGATTATATGATCAAAGGATTTTAGAAAGTATTTACAAGATTTAAAACAGAAAGTTTGGGGTGCAAAAGGTGAGTAAAAATCCAGGGGAAGGCTGGTATTTATAGGCAGAAAAACTGGACAGCTGGAACCTACAGGAGCGTGGCCGGCCCCCTTAAATAGGGGGGCGGTCCCCTTAATTTTAAGGGGGCCGCCTAGTAAAATTAAGGGGGCCGCCCTTGCTGAACGTTGGCCAGTTTTGTCCTTTTGTGGGGAAGGTTTTTCTGGAACATTTTAACTGATTTTAGTTAAAAATTTGAATTCATATTTTTATAAAAGATTAAACATTTTTATTTAATACCAAAAATGTTTTTCAAAAATATATAAAATGTTTTTGATGTTTTATAAAAAATCTAGTTATTAAGAAAATGTTCCTTTGATCATATAATGCATTAAGCATTAGTTCATTCATACCTTAAGTGATTTGAGTTGTAGAAATAGATATTATCAACTAAATACTTGTTTACGTCATAATTTTCCGATTAATGATTTTACATTTTGTGATTATCAAAACATAGAGATATCGAAAAATATTAATAACGTGTTTAGGCATTATTTATATCAACAATCTCCCCCTTTTTGATGATTACAAAATCTAAACTCATTAAATCTAAAAATTAGTTTTTAGACAAGTATTTAGTGAGTTTACATCTATTTCTCCCCCTTTTTGTAGAATCAAAAAGGTTTAACCGACAAGTTTTAAGTGTAAAAGTGTCGTATGAGAACTCCCCCTTGATGTGTACTCCCCCTCGTTTGGGGGCACCAAGGAAACGAGCTATGGAACGCTTGCAAGAAAAATGTTAGAAGCACAAGTATATGTAACAACAATAAGCAAGCATGTAGAATAAGAACATTCATTTAATAAAAGTGTTGTGTATAAATACACAACCAAGTAGATTACAACATAAGGCATGCAAACATTCAAACAAAAACAACTAATGATACTACATAATCGTCCTAGGAGTACATGATCTTCCATGGGGCTTGCACACAAAAGGGTTTTGAAAATTATTTTTAAGCATTGCATATGCTTAATTGGGTGAAAATGGAGGTGGTGGTGGTGTATTGGGTGAAGGAGGTGGTGGTGGTGGGTTGGTAATCATGTGTTCAAGTGATGAAAACATGTAGTGTATCTCATCTCTAAGACCAAAGATTATAGTCCGGTTATGGATGCAACAAAGACAATTGTCACCATGGGCTTCAAGCAATGCCCAAGGTATGGGAAAGAATGGTTGTGGGATTGGTGATGGTGAGAAGTGAGCATCAAGAGGTGTGATGGGTGATAAGGAAATGGCAAGTTGGGTGGATGAAGGTTCTTGAGTGGATGGTGGTGATGATGTTAGGTGAGTGTTGATGTAGTCATTGATGGATGAAGTGGATGGTATGGAGGAAGATGATGCTCCATGGGTAGAGGGTGTTTTTTATGGTGCATTTGGTGCACTTGGGGATGAACTTTGAGGTGGTGGTGATGGAGTTTTGGTGTCATCTTGGGTTAAGTCTATGAAAGGTTGTTTTGGTGGTATGATGACAAGTCTTTGCTTCCTTGGAGTCTTAGAGATGGAGGATTTTGGTGATAACATGGTGGTTTTGGATGGTGAAGGATGATGGAATGAGAGGTGATTATATGGAGGGAATTTATAATATGAAAATGTGGTTGGTTTAGGTTAATTTTTGAGGTTTTGTTTTAAGATTCCAATACCAGTTCGTCCATAAGGAGAAATGGTAGCTGAGGCTAGATAAAAGTGGTCACGTGATGCAAAAGAAAACAGTGAATTTTTCTTCCCAGATGGCCGGTCCCCTTAATTGCTGGCCGGCCCCCTTAAAATTAAGGGGACCGCCTAGGGAATTAAGGGGGCCGCCCATCTGCTGTTTTCCCAGGCGACCAAATTTGAAAAATTTCCAGAAAAGGGTCATTGTTAGGGTGTATTTGCAGCAAGCTTCATTTGGATCATGTACATGAAGAATGATTATATAGTAGCAATAACATATTAAGAAGAATAATGTTTATATGTAAACTACTAAGATCATATTGTAAGCATGTCATAAGCATATATCTTAATTAAACAAAAAATGAGACAACACATTCATAGCAAACATATATAAGAAAGAAAGAAACAAACATTCATTAATTTAAAATGATTATGTGACAAACATAATCATTGTTACAACATACATAGTGCTTAAAGCATACATTTGTTAGAGAATTCTAATTTGCCTAAGAAATCCATTTGACTTGCTTGATGATGGAGGTGGTTTTTGAAATGAAAACAAGTGAGAGGGTGAGTAAATGGGATTAGTGAAGGTATATGTTTGGGTGTGTGGAGGTTGAAGATGGTGGTGGTGGAGACATTTGAGGTGGAGAGCTTGGAGTGGACCATGTTGGATGAGAGTTTTGATGTTGTTCAAGTGGGGATGTTGGATTGGATCTAGTGAGAAGATACTCAATCCAAGTAAAGTGCTCATTTAGAGCAATGGTTTGTTGTTGAAGAAAGATGCAACAAGGACAATTGTTGACATGTTTCTCAACTTGGTTTTTGTTGTGGGGTGATGTGGGAGAGCTAGATGGAGGTTGATCAAGGTTTCTTTGGGCTAGGTGTAGGGCAAGAAGAGCACTAAGCTCATGAGCTTCCTTGAGTTCCTCGATGAACTTCAAGTGTTCGGATGAAGGTGTTGATGGTAAAGTGTTGTTGTTATGAGGGATGGATGTTTGCACATGCAACATAGGGGTAGCATGTGAGTTGGTAGGAGGTGGTGGTGACACTCTTGGTGGTGGAGATGTTTGTGAACTTGGGTAATCATGAGTGGATGAAGATGGTGATGTGGATGAAGTGGATGTGCCAAGAGTGGTGAGTGTTTTTAATAATGCATTGGTGGGTTGAGTGTGGATGAGATTAGGATTGAGGTTTTGGGATTGATCATAGGGAGATGAAAGGTTAGGAATGGATGATTGGTTATGTGTTTGAACAACATCATTAGTTGGGTTATGGCAAGTTTCAAGCTTCCTTCTCCAAATTGGTCTCACCGAGATTTTGGCAACTCTTGAGGGTTTTGATTTTGGGTAGTTGGAGGATGACATGTTTGAGTGGATGATGTGAATGGGTATTTATGATGAGGAGGTGCATTTATAGTGAAGGAATGATGTGGTTTAGGAACGTAAATTTTGGTGGGTGGTTTATGACAAAATGTGTTTGTGAATTTTGGGAAGTATGGAATAAAATGGGTTGGAAATTGAAAAAGGAAACAGTAAGCCGGATCTCCAGATGGCCGGTCCCCTTAAATAGGGGCCGGTCCCCTTAATAATTAAGGGGGCCGCCTAGGTATTTAAGGGGGCCGCCCATCTGCTAACTTCCAGATTTCTGAAAATGGGTTTTTGGCAGAAATTTGTAGAAAAGGTTGTGTTTTTTAGTTTAGTTTCAAGCAAGTCCAACTTCTTTTTGAGGCAATTTAAAATTTAATGACTCATGTATGCTAAGCACATTCAATTAAGCAATTTTAATTATCATGCAACCTACTCATTTACCAAGAAGCATATATGTATATATGAACAAGAAAACAACATATAATTACCAAGTAATTCATACTACCATTATTATGACGATTAATTAGCTAGTTAATCAATCCTAATAAGTGTCTATGTGATGGGAAATTTGTGATAGCATGGATTTCTAGACTTGGATCAAGCATGATTTGAGTAAGTGTTTTTGGGCATTATTCAACAATGTTTGAGAAAAGAAATTTTATTTGAGTGTGAGAATTATTTCAACAAGGTAGATTTGAATTTGTTTCAAAGTGTTTTTTAAGGAAATAAAAAGAAGTTGTTACACTTTTTGGCTTTGATAAAAACATGTTTAATAGAGAAGTGACATAATCTTTTGAAAAATCATTTTCCAAAATATGAAGATTTGCATTTTTAAAAGGAATTGTTGTTAAAAAAAAATCTCATGCTTGATTGATTAAGGCAATTGTCTCATGCTATCCCTTCCAACAAATTATGCGATTTGAACGATAGTGATGACTAAATATTATATGTTCGATAAAGAACACTTTATTTAATGCTTAGGAGGGTTAACTTAAGGTTTTCTAGTTTATTAACAAGTAATATAACTAATAGTGTGAGAGCAAAACAACCTATCAAACTAAGCATATCTTAAGGCAGTAATTATCATAACTATATGCAAGGAGTAACTACTCAGGAAATTTTAAAAAGAAGACTTATCTCAGGTCCAGTTTTTTCTTCATGATACGAGGTAGTGAATTAAAGATGAGTACCACTTCGTTCCATCCTCATTTTTGTAGATTAATAAGTCTTCATGCGCGTGTTTTGAAAATGAGTAGGTTAACGCAAGATTGAGTTTCATTCCATTTTTCGTTCATTACCTAATCAAATAAAACAGCTTGGTACCCAGATTCTCATGGGTCCGAGATGGTTAGTTGGGGACATCCATTGCATTTATATGCATATGGAGAAAATGTCACCAAGAAGTACAAGAATTCCTTGATAGTTTGTTTTGATGTACAAACAATGGATTTCTTGACTTATATAAATTATAATCACAGTAAATAGCCTTATATCTAAATTTCTCTACTAGGTTTTTTAATTATAATTTGTTTTGATTTACTTGTTGAAGAGTTATCTGAATTAAATCCTAAACCAGTTTTATCATTGAATGGCTTTTGACAACTTAGTAAGAATTTAAGAGATTTGGAGCTTTCTTCAAATTTAGCTAATATTTTTGCTCTTTCATTTAATCTTTTAATTTCAAGTTTATAATCTTGACATATTTTGCATTCTAGATCAATTTCAATATTAGTTTCAAGTCTAGACATTTTATCTTCTAAAATTATTTCTTTTTCAAAATTACCTTCAAAAGTTTTTGATGATTTATGTTTAGAAATAGTTTTTAGATCTATGTTGCAAAGATGTTTAAACTCATTTTCTAGTTTTGAAAATTCTAAAATGAATGGATCATAGCAAAAATGTTCGGTTTCGAATTGTACCTTATTTGGAGTTTTATCTAGTTTACATTCGTCACATACCGGATGATGATCTTCTCCTTCATCTGTGTCACTCCATGATATTTGATTGAGTTCACTTTGGAGTTGATTCATGTAGTCTTCGTCGTTAATACCTTCATTAACAACATTTGAACTAGTAGCACATGTATCTATTTTATCTAAATGTTTATCTATTAAATTTTCTAAGATGACTAATTCATGTACAAGATCAAAATCCTCATCTTTGGCTTGACATTTTTCTTGATGAAAGTTTAAGAGATTTTTCCAAATATTATTTGCCGTTTTACAGAAAGATATTCTTTCATATTCAACTTTCGGCAAGGTTTTGTAAATAATTATTTTAGCTTCATTATTTTTGTTATTCTTTGTTTTTAAATAATCATTTTGAGTTTCAAAATCCGTTTTTGTTTGACTTTCAAAATTCGTTTTTGTTGGTTGAAAATCACCAATCGAAATGACATGCCAAAGATCCAGATCAATTGATTTCACATAATTTTCAAATTTATTTTTCCATTCAAGAAAAGTATAGTTTTCAAATAGCGGTGGTGTTTGCAAAAATTCCCCTTCTAAATATTTTTCGGATTCCATAGATCGTTTCAAGTTTTAAAATACAGTATATTTTAAAGATCTTGATTGACGTGGCTCCTGATACCAATTGTGGAAAACTAGAAGGGGGGTTGAATAGTTTTACGTCTTTTTAATTGATTGTAAAAGTTTTGGTTTCTTGAATGGATTTTCAAATTGATCTTTATGTGAAGTCGACCTCTAATTAATACTAGCAATTATATAAGCCTATGTGTATGAAAGTAATGACGATGTAAGTAAAGAAATAAATAAGGTATGGAAAGATCTAACCGAGACACGAGAGATTTATAGTGGTTCGGCTACAAGGACACCTTCCTTGCCCTACTCCACTCCCCGAGCACCGAGCTCGAGAGTTTTCTTCACAACTTCAATAAGCTCCCTTATGGCGGAGAAAACCTTACACGACTTTGGCTTACACCGGCTTAACGACACAAAGCTAAATGTCGAGTTCTAATGGTAGCTAGAACCAATCTCACAACTTCACAACACAACTTCTTCACGACTTGTTCACAACGGCTTCACGACTTGAACTCAAGAACTTCACGACTTCAAAACGACCGCTTCACAACTTCTATGCTACGGCTTCACGACTTCAACACTAGGACTTCACGACTAGAACTTCACAACTTCAACACGACCGCTTCACAACTTCTATGCTACGGCTTCACGACTTCAACACTAGGACTTCACGACTAGGACTTCACGACTTCAACATGACCGCTTCACAACTTCTATGCTACAGCTTCACGACTTCAACACTAGGACTTCACGACCTCTACCTTACGGCTTTGTGACTTCTATGCTACGGCTTCATGACTTCTACACAACGACTTCACATCTTCAAAGCTACGGCTTCACAACTTCTACACAACGGGTTCACGACTTCTACTCCGCGGCTTCACAACTTCTACACTATGTCTTCACAACTTTTATACTACAACTACTTATACAACTTCTTCACTACTTACATACAACACTAATCTACTATACACACCTTACACACAAATGAATGAATGATTTACAAACTTTGTTAAACTAACAACTTAAGTAACAAGATGATACTAAGTTGTAATACTTCTAATCTTGATTGATAGAAGTATTCTTCTTTTGCACTTGAATGAAGGAAGCTTGGATCACTTGGAAACCAAAGCTTAAGATTATATGATCAAAGGATTTTAGAAAGTATTTACAAGATTTAAAACAGAAAGTTTGGGGTGCAAAAGGTGAGTAAAAATCCAGGGGAAGGCTGGTATTTATAGGCAGAAAAACTGGACAGCTGGAACCTACAGGAGCGTGGCCGGCCCCCTTAAATAGGGGGCGGTCCCCTTAATTTTAAGGGGGCCGCCTAGTAAAATTAAGGGGGCCGCCCTTGCTGAACGTTGGCCAGTTTTGTCCTTTTGTGGGGAAGGTTTTTCTGGAACATTTTAACTGATTTTAGTTAAAAATTTGAATTCATATTTTTATAAAAGATTAAACATTTTTATTTAATACCAAAAATGTTTTTCAAAAATATATAAAATGTTTTTGATGTTTTATAAAAAATCTAGTTATTAAGAAAATGTTCCTTTGATCATATAATGCATTAAGCATTAGTTCATTCATACCTTAAGTGATTTGAGTTGTAGAAATAGATATTATCAACTAAATACTTGTTTACGTCATAATTTTCCGATTAATGATTTTACATTTTGTGATTATCAAAACATAGAGATATCGAAGAATATTAATAACGTGTTTAGGCATTATTTATATCAACACCATCATTTCTCCATTTTTCCACTCCACCAGGAGTGAGGATACCGTCTGTTTTTCATGCCGGGTGTCCGTTGCAGTGATTGATTCTCCATATGCTCCCCCAAGAACAATTAAATTCGGGCGAGTCAAGCTACGACTCGACAAAAACAAAGCTCTTCGTAGGAGGCACCCCATGCTTATCTTCTATCTTCTTTTCTTATTTCTAATAAGTGACGTGAGGAGGGCTACCTTTTCCATATCTTGTGTTTCGTGGTTGTTTGTGTTCGTCCAGGATTTGCCCGAATAATGAAGACTCTCGTGCTCGTGGTTATGTTTCTCTCCACTCGAGTTTCATCATTCGTTGCTCATCCGATATCCTTAATCTTATCATCTAACGTTTATCTTTGGCATAATTAATAAACAGCCTTAGATTTATGTAGGAGAACCCTTACCTTTAAGACATTGAGTACAATGTCTCGTTTTAGTCTTGGGGGGGGGGGGTGATCTTTCGATCTGATTTTTGCCTTGCATTTTTCCGTTTACTCTCGCAACCCCGTTTTTCCTCCAAAAAATGATAAAAGTCCAAAAAAATGAGAAAAATTTAAAAATTTTCGCAAAAATATAATAAGTGTTTTGACATTTTGTTGACTTTCCGCTGGTGAGAGTAGGAATAAAATTCTGACTTGATCGGGCGTGTTGAGCCCTAGCTTGTCCCCTTAACCTTTCTTGGCTAAGCATTCGTGGATCTTATTATTTAAGATTTTAAATTTGCGAAGAACGAGAAATGATAGAGTTTATTTAGAAGTTAGATGCTAAGCGTGGAGTAGTTGGTTCTCTTTAGAGCTCATCGAAGTTACTCGTGGCCTTTTTCTCCCACAAAATTGTTTCACCTTATATAACTGAAAGAATAATTAAAGATGTTAGGTTTTTCCGATGATTAGTTCTTGGTCTTCTTAAAAGAATCTTTCCTTTAAAAATTGGGTACACATCAAGGTTACTTAATAAATACGTTTAATAATAATAAGTTAAGTGCTCTAAGCTACGGATTCGAGATCGGGCCTTGGATCCTTATTTCCAGAAGGCGTTTAGGTCTTGGCTACCCTCTTGCACCGGACCTTGGACCTCTAGTTCAGGAATGTGTGAGGTCTTGGTCTAACCACCTTGGATCCTCATTTCAGGAATGTCTAGAGTCTTGGAACACTCCGTTGTAACGGCCCTTGGATCCTTTATTCCGGAAGGTGTAAGGTCTTGGAACTAAACCGTGAAGCTCCGTCGTTTAGGGTACGCAAGTAAAAAGTTTGCTTAAAAAAAATGATGAAAAATAGTGATGAATAAAAAATAGAAAAAGTCAAAAATATAAATAAAAACTTTGATGTGGACCTCATTTTTCAAAGCAAAGGTTCTCGAGAGAAGATTGAGAACTACTTAGCGTCTTAATTTAGTATCTTTATCGGATTAAAAATTATCGAAACGAGAATATGAAGAAATTCATTTCTCACCAAAAATAAAATAAATAGAGGCGAATTAGGAAAATGGGAGCAAGAGGTAATTACACAAGTAATTTCCATGGGTAGTGTTGGAATCTAACTTGTAAATAGACAATGATTTTGTTTTTAAGCTTAGTTTGGAGACTCGTGAAAAATCAGGAACGACGAATTTTATCCGTATGGTCACTTCTTTATGAGTCGTGTTTCCTACTCGTTGACCCTAAAAGTTATTTGTAGGGTATTCACAATGCATGAATCACTAGCTTGTGGCTTGTTTGGATCGAATGGAAGATGTTTTAGAGAGAGAAATGGGAGCCTTTTAGTGAGATAAAGGAACTTGTGTAATATTAGATTGAAAAGGTCCAACCCTTCCCACACAAGGGAAGGGGTATTTATACTTACTACATAATATGCCCCTAGCGGGCTGTGGAGTGAGCTGACAGTGGGGAAAGCCCCGACCCACTCCACAATATTAATAATAACTAAACTACTAATAATATTACTAATGATCCTACGAGCTATGATGTGCTACTAAGTACTCGGGGTGACCGAGTCTTCAACTGAATATTTATATTCCTAACAATCTCCCCCTAAGGGAGGTCACCCCGGAAGTAATGTTCTGAATTCTAGCACTTCATCCTTGAATCTTGACTTCATAGCTCGTAGACCTTGATTCTTCAACGTCTAGAATCTTTGTGCCTTTAGCAGTGAACTTGTGATGACTGTTCTTTGTTTTGGATGATCTTTGAGTATTCTTTGAAGTTATCATCCAACATGCGTCTTCAAGTCATCTTGTGGCTTCGTAATCATGAGAAGTTGTGATCTTGGAGCCTTCTTTGAGATCATCAGCCACCGAAAATCTCTGAGCTCATCCATTGTAGTAATGCCTCCATGTGATTTGTTGTGACCGTTGGGCCCGCATGCTCACACTTTTCTGGATCATGATAGCTATCATCAGAGTTGCGGAAGCTGTGTTGAATGTCTTTTAGCTATCATGATGTCTTTAATAATGAGTTAGAAGTGTGAGCATGGAGTGTGAATTGACATGTCACATACTGGAATCAGGAACCACCATCACCATCTTTATATGTACCTGAAATAAAACAGTTAGCAATAAAGTTGGAGAACGAATATGGCTTTGTCATTCGTTCGGTGTGGTTAGATTAACCTTCGGATCCGTGAGGACCGACCTGTGATCAGGTAGAATTCTCTTTAAAGAGAATTCTCCTTGACAGGAATTTCCAGCTTGTTGTAAAGACTCATTCAATGAACTAACATTGGACTCGTCTTACAAGCATGTTCTCATACCGGAACGTCTCAAAGCAGACAACACGGTTGAGTGAATCAGTGAATTGAATACCCACTGATTGATGAGAAATTGATTAGAAAAATCACTCGCGTGTTACTAGATAAACAATTTTTATGTAACACAACGAGGGTTTTACACATTAAATCACATTTCTGTCATAAATACTTTTGTTTGAAAATTTTCACAATCAATGCGCTCGAAATTCATTTGATGAGCACATTGAAGGGTTTTCCAAAAGCATCCGTCAATCCATTTCCTGGAACAAGTTTGATTCAAATGTGAATCGCCCCACTGTTTCATTCCAGTTGTCACAGGTTTGATCCATGAAGGATCTCACATGTCACCCACCAAGAGCTCGTTTGATGTTGGCTCTAGAAGGATTTCCATCTTCATTGTGATTACTTTAAGTATCACTTGGATGTTCTGGCAATACCACAAGGATAATGCGTAGGACTCTTCATATATATTTTCTTGCTTTTCACGGTGTATGAAACAGCAAGCATATTGGAAATGTGTCCTAATGAGATTAATTGATGATCTCTTGGCTCTAGACTCAATAGTGCATTTTGATTTAGTGATCGGAGGCTGGAGAGGACTGCCACCTTTTCAATATCATCTAACTCGGAGTGAGAGAGACGATAGCAATGTATTGATCTCCGTGACAAGTGAAACAAGAGTCCTTTGAGGGACCTTGAGTGGCTAGGGAGGGTTGTGCAGCGTATCACTGGGTCCATGATACTTTGTCTTCAATGTCAGCAATCAACTAAGTGATTCTGACAGCATATGTATTGACCCGGTTTCTGCCTAAGATGTAAGGAGGGCTTCTTTCTTTTCACCCTTTATCTTTACATTTCTTTTTCATTCTTCAACCCCTTCAGTGCTTACCGAGACTTCATAACTAGCACCTTGTTGGGTTTGTTCCAGTGCTAGCTCCATCTCAGTCGGCACTCTTCCCTTATTCACTTTTCTCCTTTTTAATCATTCCTAAGGACTTCTATTCTAATTAGAGGATTGTCCCTGGGAAGATCCCTCCGGTTCTGGCTGGATCATGGGAACAAATACCTAACCTCACCATCCTTATAACTCCAATGCATTAAAATAAGATTGGTCGGTCTTTGGTATTCTTCCACAGTTGCCATCATAAATCATTCGCTCCCCCTCAATATGTGCATCGATATACGAAAAGGTTTAGCACATATGGGAGAGCCTACACTTGAGTTCCAAAAGATCACATTTTTATCAGAATTTCATATTTAAATCACATTCTCTCCCCCGATCAAAAATTTCAAACCATTTGAGATTTGTGATCCCAATTGATTTAAATATGTTTAGAAAATTTGGGAGAAAATGTGGTCAAGTTTAATATATTCTGATTACGAAGCATACAATGCTCCCCCTCAAACCAAGAGAGAGTGTCACTGCTGATGTTGCACAATGTTTAAAAAAGGTGTCCAAATTTGAACAAATAAACTCCCCCTCAATTAATGACCCGTTTTCTATTTAAAGAGCTGTAGTCATTCAATTGAGTGATAAGTATTTGTGAAATTTAAGTCCAGTTACCACCTTGTGAAACACCAAAACTCTCTTGAAGAATCATAGAACTGAAAGAGTTCATGGTGCAAAGAAGACTTCTCTTCTTATACGTGAAATGATGCACTGAACCGTACATCAAATCGGGGAAACATGGATATAAAGTAATCCATGCCCAGGTGAACATCACCCGGTTGGAGGAACAGCTGTCTTTTTGGCGACATGCTTTCCCCATTGTACAACGCGGGTTGCAGTATGAAGTAACTGCAAGCCATTTAGACATGTTTTAACCATCCATTTTAACTTCTGCTCGAGCTTCATTTAAAGACCCGTGCCATTATTGAATGACATTTCTAAGTCCGTAAATGTTATCGATAAACAGAAGACATGCCTAGGTGAAACTATTTTTGGTCTTTTCTAATTTTTTAATTTTTTATGGATTTTCTGGTTTTACGTTTCTATATTTACACTTAGCAGGTTTTCTAAGTATCTATTTACAATTTTCTGGATCTATAATTTTCTATTTACCATATGGTATAAGATATGTACAAGAAAATGTTACTCAGCTTAAGACGATGATGACATGTATACCAAAATGAGGATACGTTCAGCATGTGGTAGAAATCTGTAGTCAACATCTCCTAAACTTTCACCACCAAAGCTTTCAAGGCTCCAAAATAATCATCTGAGCTTGAGCCTTCACAATGTGAAGCTTTGATGGCTTCCCCCCAAACCTACAATCTTCCTTTTGAGTAGTTTCAAAGCTCTCTTTCAAGCTTACGAAAGGTATGTGTACAGCGAAAACCATATCAAACCCCATTAAGTATTGCTGCTCCTTTTAAGAATAACCATCGAGATTCTCCGATCGGGGGACCATCACATAAATAAGCAATGAATCATCTCTCACTTAAATTAACCTTCTCACATTACTTCCCGCTGAAGTCTGATGTAATGCATGCCAAGAGTATCCAGAGACCACTTCCCCCAAGTAGTTGAAGTGATGCAATCAGTCTCGATATATGAAGCCCAAAAACCCGAAGTACACACTCAATCCCATTAATGAAGTCGACAAAGCATCATCAAGATCAATTAAGACCCGAAAATCCCCTTATCTCCTTTCAGGACATTGCAGATGAGAACTGTTACACCAAATTCAGCTAAGTCCCGAGTGTAAGCAATTTATCCCATATGTAGTCGACATGATAACACCAAGACAGTTCCATAACATCTACTGAGTACTGGATGTACACATATCCTTCAGTAGGATACCGACTAACCATAGGAACCATCATACAATTGTGTACGTCTTTTATCATCAGAAACTGACATTCTCTTCCCCCACGTAGTTGGAATGATACACCTGAAGGAACGAGTTAGAACACTGATTTTCTCTGCGGTTATGATATTTGTTTTCCCGGAATAATCTTCAATTGAGAAGAAGTATAAAGCCCATCATGTGTACTCATTCTGCATTCAGATGTATGTCTCCTTCCCCCTTGCTGGTTTTGATACCTCAGAATCAGCAACACATTTTACGAACATATTCTTGAAATCTTGTGAGAAGAACAACTTAGGCTCAAGTAGATCAAGTGAGAATTAACCGCTGGCGAAACCGTCTCTGACTATCTTTATCAACCCTCAAGTAGGCCTTATGATGAGATAACTGATGGAGCAAACCCGATATACCAAACTTGAGCCTGAAGATAGAATTCCCCATTCTTGTGACTTACGCTTGCACTAATGTTGGAAGAACGGTGTAGAGAATTAGTGCTCCAAGCAAATCTCTAAGTACTGAATAACCAACCAAGGTATGAGACATTTACACCTCTTACGATTATCCACAACGTCATCGGCGTGTGACACTGAGAACTACAACGTAACTCCTTTAAGTGATAGTTACCTCAACTGTTGGTAACTAGATAACCTAAGTCTTCAACTTAAATCTTAAGCATGAGCAAGTTATCATTGAAGGTCATGCATCCAACCAACCCCGACTTCAAGATAGGATAAGATCACGCCTTTGAGGAAGTCAACTTCAATCTCGAATAAGTGATACCTAATCAACTCCATGGTCACAATTAGATGCCCAGCTCAAGTGAGTGAACCAACAACCAAGTATACATCGAATCACTTGTTCACACTTCTCCCCCTCAAAGATTGCATACGAGGATGCCATCTTTGATTGAACAAGTGCATATGAGGTTGGTCCACTGTTCACACTTCTCCCCCTCAAAGATTGCATACGAGGATGCCATTTTTGATTGAGTGAATAAACGTCCAATCGGATGGAAGTAGATCCACTTGATATCTGAATAAGCATGGAGCAAGTATGAAGCCTTTTGATGAGAATAGTCAGAAACATGGAGATTCGTATGACCACTTCTCAAATCTCAATCACCAAGTAGTTTATTCACCTTTCTCCCCCTCAAAAATTGCATATGACGGTCAACTGCCATTTTTGATAGAGCAGGTGAATAAGAATATACTCCAATGTACGTTTATCTCCTTTGGTGACTGAATGAGCATTTGAAGAACATGAAGCTTGATGAGAATGGTCATAAATAAGAAGATTCCTCTTCTTCCGAAGATAAAGCGCACTCAAGCGTACGCCTTTCTTTTCTTTGATGAACGGGGCCTGAAGAGATGTCAGCAGACGCCATTATGAAAACATTGAGACCCGAGGCTTGAACTGCATTGTTCAAACGTCATAGTGCTGAAGAGCGAGGCCTGCACTGACTTGTACAGACGTCATAATGCTGAAGAGCGAGGCCTGCACTGACTTGTACAGACGTCATGATTCCCCTCATATGTTGTGAGCAGCCTGTGTCCAAATGTCAAAGGACGATCCGTACGACCTGCATTTGAAAACAGACGAAAGAAGAGAATTTGGAGAGCCGGATCCCCAATTTAGGTTGGGTTCCAGTTGGTTAGTGCAAACAATCTTTGGGGCTGCTGAAACCATAGGTGCCTTGGTTTTAACAATAGGGGCAACACTAGTAGATGCAATGGACCTGGTTAAGGGACATTGTGTATCTAAAGTGATAACTCTACCAGTAGGCTTCCATTCCTTAACAGGCACTACTCTAGGAATTGTAATCCTTGTTAAAGGGCAATATTCCCCTAGTGTGAATGTTCGGCCCGTGGGCTTCCACTGAAAGCCCACATTGGTAAACATTTTCCCTGTGGGTTTCCAAGATTGCTTAATTTGTCTAGCTCTCCAAACTTTCCTAACTGGGGGTTTGTTGGACAACTTCAGAAATTTCTTAACACATTTATCATGATTACACGAAATTATGCATTCATTACATGTTTTGCAAAGTGAATTTGGATTCGAATTATGATTCCTTTTGTTCAAATCTAACTTGTTGTTTCTCATGTGGTCTTCTACTTTCCTTTTAGGAACACTTTTAGCTGGTGAAATCCTAGAATTCTTTATGTTTCTCCTAGGATTTGACTCGCTAGCTTTAGTGTCACTATTAACTCCTGTAGAAGGACTGATGGGAATCTTAGTCTTTTTCACTTCTAGTTGCTGAACATGTTTTGATGTGTTGGGATCTGAAGTTTCCAAGGATACCTCAACGGTTACATGCTTGTTCTTAATAGTGGATGATGATGCAACTATTCTATCTCTTTGGTTGTGAGACTTAGGGCCCGTGCCAATGGCATATTCTAACTGTTCCTGGATCCTTTTTGTGAGGACGCAGGCATAACCAACTGCCTTATCGAGTGGTTTTCCTATTCTGTCCTCTTCCACAACCTCACGAAGAGTATCAAGTCCATCCCTAAGGTGACAGAGATACATTTGATGGACAGGTCTGTTGTTTCTCATGGGAAATGGAATAGACCCCACATCAACATCATACATTTTACAAGCAGAGACCTTTGATGCAACACAATTACAAGTGGTGCATGGCATTTTACCTTTCACCCGAGCCTTAAGATTCTCAATTTCATTTGTCAAAGAGGTTATTTGATCATTGTGATTGCTTCTTGTAACTTTAATAGAATCATATAACTCTTTGAAATGTTGTTTGACCTTTGAATTTTCTTCTCGATAACACTCATTTTCATAATGTAACTTATTTATGGTGTTTTGATATTGAAAATTCTGAGAATCTGAAGACGAAGGTTTATTGGTGCCATACACTTCACACTTGTTGGATTTCAATTGGGCAACTTGGGCCCTCAACAGTCGAATCGTGTTTGTGTGAGCTTGAATTTTTTCATCACGTTTGCTTAATTCAAAATATGTATCAAACTCAGGAGCATCCGAGGATGTCTTGACATTTGATATTTTGCATTTTTCTTCTAAGTGTTGATGTTTGAGTTGCAAATTCAGATAATCAACTTCTAGTTTTGAAAAACGTTTAACCATGTTATCATGGTCATCATTTTGAATTTTTTCAAGCAATTTCAAATTCTCCCCCTCAAGCTCAACAACACGATTCTGGGTGACATTTAACGCAATAGCATACTCATTAAATTGACAAGCAGACAATGCAGAATCAGTGACAGTGTAAAATACATCTTGTGCAATACATTTAGCAATCAAGTTGTCGTTAGTAATGAGTATGTTTTTTCTTTCAATCTCTCGACTCTTAAGTTCTATTGCATATTCATTCACCTCACTTTCCATATCTTTAAACACTACTTCCATTTCTTTTATTTCGGCTTTAAGGGCAGTTTGCAACCCTTCAAAGTGATCTTTAAGTAGTTTAAAGAATGGCATGACCTCAGTTAAGTAACACCTTTTTGCATGTTCAAAACACCTTTCCCCCTCAGTAATGCCAGTGGGTGTGATTCTCTTCTTACATGTTTTATCGAAATCAGCAAACAGTTGCCAAAGCACATATAAGCTAATAAAGGTTTTGCATTCAGTGGGAAGAGACAAAGGCACCAAATTCCTAGGTGTATTGGGAGGATACACCGTTATGGACGCAACTTTTCTAATGAGGGGGGTGTTGGCCTTAAGTTTTTCTACCTTAAGTTTTTCATTATCTTGTTTCCAAAATATCTGTTCAGGTGTTAACTTCTTTTGAGGAGCAAACACAGTCAAACGATTCTCCTCATAATAATCATGGGGTTTGATTATTATTCGTCTGGCTATGCACTCGGGATCCCTCATTTTCTCATTCATTCTTTCCTTTGTTCTCTCACTCATCTCCTCCTCCTCTTTAGTGTAGAGAAGCTCAGGCGGGTCATGATTAGGCATAAACATCACATTGGAATCATTTAATGCAGGTTGGGCTATCTTAGCAATCTCATGAATAGCTAATTTAGATCTACCTACATTGTTTTCACTGTGCTTGTCACTTAACTTTCTGTGCTTATACATCATTTGAGCAGTCTGTCTGGTTTGGTCTTGTGTGTACAACTTATCTTCAAGCTTATTTTTTAACGTCTTGAGTCTAGAGAAATCATTTAAAAGTGTTGATTCTTTTTGTTTGAATTCTAGCTTAAGTGTATTAACACACTTTTGTGCTTCCTGTTTCTGTTTGACAGACTGTTCTAGCTGACTTTTCAAAGAACTCAACTCTAATTTTAATGTTTCTTCTCTTACTCTAGACTCTTTAATAAGTGTACTCATTTGACCTTCTAATTTCTGCTCTCGTTCATTAAGCTCAAACTTAGCACGCTGTTCATACATAGCCACTTGTTCTTTATAGATGTTAAGTCTAGTGATCAAGTTATCATCAGGGACAGGCAATTTGTACTCATGTAGCACATAATCATCATTTAGAACAGAAGATGCACAACTAGGTACAACAGACGCTTCGTTGTGATTCACATATTGTTCATATGGGATAACATCGCTATTTCCCATATTAGCAATATCTGACTCAACAACGTTTGTCTGTTGTACTTTGTCGGGAATCTTTTGTTCATGCAACACATTATCATTATTAATGACAGAAGATACCCCATTATTAATGCAACACATCGTTGTGTTTCTCATGTTGCACGTTGTTCCTAGCAGTATCTGACTCAACAACGTTTGTCTGTGGCTGATGAAGCTTGTTTTCTTGAGAATTCGGGCACACAAAGTCTCTATTGGCACCAACATAGTCAAACACGTTTATCTGTCGAACATCTTTGGGAATCTTTTGTTTGTCTATCATGTTGTACAAACTGAGTATCTCTGATATAGCAGAATCTGAAGTATTTGACATGATATTAACGTGCACGGGATTTTACAATTCTATGATTTAAACCGAGAAATAGATTCTTTCGCGGGGTTTTACAAAATCAAGAATAAACCGTGGAATGATGCTTGATAGGTGTTATGATGAAGGTCTGGTAGACTTGTTGATCTGATTGGTATGGTTGTTGCAAGTTATTATGGCAAGATTTTGGTCTGAAAAACTTAAAACCTCAATAACTTCATTTTGGAGCCTTCTCCTTCTCCTCGGTCTCACGGTCGTTTTGACAGGTGTTTCGCTGAAAACGGAGTTACGGTTCAAAAGTTATGGCCGTTTGAAGTTTTGACGTAAAAAATCAACTTTGGATACAAACCGCCTAGACAAACCGAGTAGACACAAACCGAGTAAATTCTTCAGAGACAAACCGAGTCTACACAAACCGAGTACACGTAACTGGGACAAACCGAGTAGACACAAACCGAGTACACGCAGCTGGGACAAACCGAGTAGGTACAAACCGAGTAAATTTCTCAGAGACAAACCGAGTCTACACAAACCGAGTACGTGTTGGAGGGACAAACCGAGTAGGTACAAACCGAGTAAATTTCTCCGAGACAAACCGAGTCTACACAAACCGAGTAGACTTTTCAGAGACAAACCGAGTACGCGCAGCTGGGACAAACCGAGTAGACACAAACTCCCAAGCAGGTCGCTTTCACTGCCTTTTGTCTTTTTGCCTAAACGAGTAATAGGACAAACCGAATCTGTGGATTGACACAAACCGAGTCTAAGAATGCTTCCCAAGTAGACAAACCGCTGCCAAGAACAACTCAACTAATACCCACGAATTTCCCCAAAAACACCACACTGTTCTTAGATCTGTGAATCCAAACACTAAATACCACTCTAATACTATTCTTAAGCTAGAAAGTACAAAGTAAAACAACTTC
Organism: Artemisia tridentata subsp. tridentata; assembly: GCA_021014915.2. Taxonomy (NCBI): domain Eukaryota; kingdom Viridiplantae; phylum Streptophyta; class Magnoliopsida; order Asterales; family Asteraceae; genus Artemisia; species Artemisia tridentata. The sequence continues at coordinate 503,489,705 of CP139509.1, forward strand.
TAATCACTAAACAAAGCACAAAATGAAATTTATGCTACTAACCAAACCGAACAAAAAAAACTTAAAAACCACAAATCTAACCAAGAACAAACTTAAAGAGCTACACGAATACAAGGTAAAACGACTTCTAATCACTAAACAAAGCACAAAATGAAGTTTATGCTACTAATCAAACCGAACCAAAAAAAACTTGAAAACTACAAATCGAACCAACAAGAAAAACCTCACAAACTACACAAATCCGTGAATACCAACTCTCATGGACCTAACCATGGCTCTTGATACCAATTGTAGGGTATTCACAATGCATGAATCACTAGCTTGTGGCTTGTTTGGATCGAATGGAAGATGTTTTAGAGAGAGAAATGGGAGCCTTTTAGTGAGAGAAAGGAACTTGTGTAATATTAGATTGAAAAGGTCCAACCCTTCCCTTGCAAGGGAAGGGGTATTTATACTTACTACATAATATGCCCCTAGCGGGCTGTGGAGTGAGCTGACAGTGGGGAAAGCCCCGACCCACTCCACAATATTAATAATAACTAAACTACTAATAATATTACTAATGATCCTACGAGCTATGATGTGCTACTAAGTACTCGGGGTGACCGAGTCTTCAACTGAATATTTATATTCCTAACATTATTGATAGATAACGATTGTCAACAAAGCCGTCACTTGAAAATAATAAAAATGAATAAAAAGGAAAATTGGGGAGTTTTAAGAACTTAAGATTTCTTAATCTCTTTTGAAAATTTTGCTACTTCTCAAAGTTAGTAAAAAGAGATTGGAAATTTTTGGATTTAAAAACGTGTTTTTATAACATTGCGTGAGGACACTGCAATAACTTAGTCTGGGGGATTTTTGGTATGTGCTTAAACACATACCTTTTCTTGACCAAAATCATACCAAAATAACCAAAAACTAACCAAAATGCCAAAGATATTTGTGTTTTTGTGTTTATTAATATGCAGGTACGGATATCTCGAAAAAAGGACAAAATCAAGCAAAAACCAAGAAAACGAGCACGAGATTTGGAAAAGATATTTAAAGCCGAAGCCGGGAAGCAAAAGGTCAAAGTTTATGCTCAAATGTCAAACAAGCCCTTGGATCACAAATTTGAAGAATGGCAGAAAAGGTCCTTGGAAATTCAGAATTTACACTATTGGTCCTTGTCAAATTCATTTCTTAAAAATCCTATACTTTCAAACCGGATCATATATTATATCTTCAAACTTTGCAGCCCAAATTATAAATCCCAACAGCCCACCTTTTAATATATATAAACCCATGATCCGAACCTTTAACCCACGACCCATCCACAAACCTAAGACCCTGGTCAAACGAATTTAATGACCAGTCAAACATTAATAAAAAATATTACCCGCGCCCTTCCTTTTTCCCCAATTTTACCAGCAAGAACCCTAATTACCCCAATCCTTAAATTCACCGCGATTAAGGGCAAATCCGTACATTCTCTCGCATTTCTAGGAGGTTCCTGACATGTCAGACTGACATGTCAGCAATCCAAGTGAAAATGAAGGCCTGTAATTGGTTGATGTTGCATGTAACTTTAATCCAAGGGCTGAGGTTGCAAGATTGGTGATCAAGGGAAATCCTAGGGCTGATATTATCCTGAAGAAGCACAAATGGGTGAGGATTGGTGACGTGGACAACCTAGAAGACTCCTACTTCGGCTATAAATAGGGCTTCTTCTCCTCAGAATTGAGTTAGTTCTTAGTTAGGATTTTCTGAGTAATGTTATGCTGAAATTTTAGTTTTCTGAATTGTATTCTCAGTTTTCAGTTAATGTAATCAATTTCTTTTAATGAAATATTTCAGTAGCTTTTAAAAAAAAACTTATTTAGCTTCTTTAAATCTCCATTTTCATCATCCTTCAATTAATCCAAAAAAAATTAAAAAAAAAATACAAAAAAATATTGTAAATCCCAGCTTCAATAAGCTGTTTTCCATAAGTTTAAGCTCATACAAGCCATCTAGCTTATTGTGAGTGTAAGTGAAGGTCTAGGTCTGTTTCAGTCTCAAATTTCAAAAAAAAAAAAGTCAACAGAAAAGTCAAAGGGTACTGTTCCTATAAGCTGGAAGGAATAAGCTGAATGGAAGGAGCTTATTTGGGTAATTTTTGGCTTATCAGATAAGCCTGGGTATTGTTTGGATTGATTCAGAACAGTTTCAAGCATAAGCTCCATTTGTAAGCTTATTTTATTATAAATCTTAGTGAATTACTGTACTACTGCTTATTTCTAGTTACTTAGTGCTTAATTTGAGTTATTGTAGTTAGTTGATCTTATTTGAGCTTATATGTCAGTAGTTGATTAGGTTAGATTTTGTTTTGATCTTAAAAGTCATTATATAGCTTCAAAACAGTCATAATAGGATTTGCTTAAATAGTGCTTATTTAGTATCTGAAAATTGCTTATTAGGTGCTTTATAAGTTGGATAGTCAGTAGGGATTAATATTACAGCTTATAGTGGTGGCTTGTAGCGAAAAATCAGCAAAATCACTTTTATAGGGACTGTTTGGCATAAGCTTTCAAAATGGGTTAAAATAGCTTTTTACTGTTCATTTGCCATAAAGTTGAGTTTGATCGAGCCTCTTTGAAGCTGTGTAAGTAATTTCCAGTAGGACTTTGGCTTAAGTTAAGTCATTTTGAGGTTTTGAATTTATAAGTGAAATTTAGAAGTTGAACTTCTCATTCAAGACTCCCAATAAGCTGAGGCTTATGTGGGTCAGTTTTTGGCAGATTTAGGTGTAATTTAGTTGTCAAAGTTAGATTCCAAGAGTTGGTATTATTTCATGTAGTATTGAAAGAGTTGAGTTCACATCAGTCAAACTGCTGCAACAGACAAGGGTGTGCAGACCTGCACATTAGTCTGCCCAACTCAGCTTATAGATTGCTTTGCATCTGCTTATCCCTCGGATCTATTTGCATGATTTTTGTTTATATCAGTAGCTTATTGTAGTGTCTTAAGATCTCTGAGCTTATATTCCATTTCTAGCTTATCAGATAGCTTATAATCAGTCTGCAAAAAGCCCCCTTAGAGCTGTTCAGAACCTGCAACAGATTTAGATCCCATTTGCATCTGATCTAGGTCTTAATTGAATAAGCTATTGACCTTGGAATTTAGGCATTTTTGGTTTAGAAGTAGTCTCTAGTATAAGCTTTCATAGTCTGCTTTTGGTTTTCCCCAATAAGCTCTTGTCTAGATTCTAGAATGGCTTAAAGTAGTGGTTCTGCTCATTTGCTTCTGTCATTAATTAACAACTTCATACTGCTTATAGGCTTATTCCATGTGCTTATCTGTTAACTAAAAATTGTGTTAAGCTTTAATTAGAATGTTCATTTGTTTTATTTTTGCATTTGGTAATTTTTGGTACTGTAGAGCTTATTTTAGAGCTTTTTAGAAATTGCTTATTTGCCCAAACTGCTTATTAGGGTTCAGATAAGTTCCAATTCCATTTTTCATAGCTGCTGAAGAGCATTTTAGAATTTTCTGCAAAATTTCATAATTTTCCAAATCATTTTACTATTTTTAATCATTTAATTACTTTCTTTTAGTTTTTAATACATAAAAATTAAATAAAAAATCAAAAAAATATAATTCTTTTTTTTCTAAAATTTTCTTTAAATATTTAGAATCTAGGAAAATTATTTTCATTATTTTAGGACTTATAATTTAGGATTTCACTTTTAGATACGTTTTTTAAAATTCGTAACGTACGATTTTAAGTTTTAATTGCGTTTTAGGAATCGTGTGCTTAAATTACTTGTTCCCCTAGCTTGATAGCTTGTTTTTATTAGTTATTTCATATTCGTAGTATAAAATCCCCAAATATCATTCTTTTTACACTATTCACTTCACAATTCGACACCGTTACGACAACTCGACTTCAACCTTCGTTGGGACTACGACCCGGAGAAATACATTCGTTGTATTTTCTTTGGAATAAAAATACTAATTGGTATTAAAAACACCAGCTATTTCATGGAACCGAAATTGGGCAACAAGACGTTGAAAACAAGCTACTAACTGAATGGGAAAAGTTTACATCCACTCGTGGTGAATCCATTGAATCCTACTATACCAGGTTCTGCACTTTAATGAATGAGCTAATCAGAAACAAGTTGACACCAAGAACAATCGCGAGCAACATCAAGTTCATCAACAATCTTCTAGAAGAATAGGGACGATATGTCACTATTGTCAACCAAACAAAGGATTTGCATCAGCTGAATTATGATCAGCTCTACGATTTTCTGAAGCAAAACCAAGCTGAGGCTAATGAAGTAAGGAAAGAAAGACTGGAAAAGAATCATGATCCTCTCGCACTCATTGCTAACACACCGACACCTTTACTAGTATACACACCACATCAACCATCTTCATCTTCAACTCACAACTACATGCAACAACAAACTGCTGTCATCCCACAACAACAATTCTACCCACAACAACAACAAGTTATTCCACAACAACAATATCCACAATTCCAAGAACCAGAGTTCATCGACAATGATGAATCTACTGCTGCTTTGACACAAGCATTTGTGATATGTGCTAATTTACACATACCTTTTACCTAATTAAACGGACCAAATAGACCAAAAACTAACAAAATATGCCAAATATATTGTGTTTTTGTGTTTGTGATTGTGCAGGCACGGATATCAAGGAAAAGGACAAAAATTAATGAAAAATGGCAAAACTGAGCACGAGAATGGAAAGAGTATCAAAAAGCCGAGGCTGGGGAGGAATTTACCAAAGTGGATCACATCTATGCTCAAGTTTTCAAAAGTAGCCCTTGAAAGTATTTTGCAAAATTGACAAAATTGGTCCTTGAAATTATAAAGTTGGCATAACTAGTCCTTTGCAAAATATATACTAAATCCTAAAAACCTATTACTAACTACTCTTATCCGGATCTAAATAAATAAAACTAACCCAACAAATAACCCAAGAAACAATCCCAACCCATCACAACTCAATCCGGATCCCTCCCATTTTATTTAACCCAAGTCAAACCCAATTTATTACCAGTCAAACAAATAACCCCAACCCGCCAAGATTTACTGTTTATCTTCAACCCCCAATTCACCCTGCTCCCCAACCTTTTACCCGTACTTCTAGAAGGGCTGACAAGGACAAATGGTGACGCAAAAGAATGCCATAGTGGACAATTGAAGCCTTCCCATTGGCTGATACACCTCACACCTTGATCCTAGGGCTGCTATTGAAGGATTGGTGATCAAGATATGATCAAGGGCTTAGATTAATGATCCAGGACCTTCTGAAACCCTAGAAGCTCACCTCCTCAGGCCTATAAATAGAGACCTCCTCTTCACAAAGATGTTTGTCCAATTTTTCATGTCATTAGAGAAATTTAGGCCAATTTTGGTTGTTGTTAATTTTCATTAATTTAGGATTTAAGCTTTGTAGTTCTATTTTCAGTATTGTAATGTTCAACTTTTATTAATACAATTAAGGTTTTCTTGAATTTCCTTGTTCAATTTTTCATTTCAAGCCTTTACTTAGTTGAAAATCTGTTTTTAAGCTTTTGTCACTGTTCCATAAGCTCATATGAGTTCCTTAATAGCTTTTGTTAGTTAGTTGTTATTCTAATTCAGTTTTAACTGTTTTAATCTCAAAAAATCCAAAAAAGTCAACAATAGTCAACTATTTGTTCAAAATAAGCAATTGGTGGAGAATAAGCTGGTTTGGTTAAGCTCTTGGGGCATCTAGCTTGCTTTTGACAAGCTAAGCTTGTTTTCTGATCAATACCTTCTGTTTTAAGCTCAATACCATTGTAAGTTTAATTTCCATTTTTTTTATATATTTCGCTGTTACTGTTCATTAGCTTATTTCATTGCTTAGTTAGATCAAATTCTGCTTATTTGCTTTTATTAATGATAGCTAGTGTTAATTAGTTAGACTTAGGATTGCTTAGTTTAGTTTTTGCCTTAAAAATCCATTAAAAAGTCAAAAATATCTTAGGTCTAGTTTAGCTTATTTAGTGCTTATTCCTGATTGAGAGTAGTTTAACTTTGCTTAATACACTTGGATAATCTACTGGCATTCAGAATCTTAGCTTAATTAGGCCTGTTCTAGTTTTAAAAATCAAAACAGCTCATTAAAAGGGTGTTTGGATTAAGCCCCAAAGTGGGTCAAATTTTGGATTACTGTTCATGTGCATTTGGTTAAGCTTTGATCATGATTAAATTGGCCTGTGTAAGTTATTGTTAAGAGTTTATAACCTGAATTGAAGGGATTTGGTGTTTTGAGTTGAATGTGTTAAGCTTTGGGATAGAAACTGCTCATATAAGCTTCCTATAAGCCATATCATTTTCAGCCCTTATTTGTAATATTTTTAGTCTCAGTATAGTGCACTAAGAAGTTTTTCAAAAGTTGGATTTAGGTCAAAAGGGTTTTGCTTAAGTTTTGGTCACATCAGTTTATATCACAGACTGCATCAGTGGTCATATTGCCTAAGTTGCTTGTGTTTTTCATTTTTAATTTGTTCAATTCAAGCTCTATTAAGCTAAAATTTGGTATGAATGATATTTGGTTGCTCACACACTTAATGCACATTTTTTGAGAATTTTTATGCCAGCTTTTTAGTAGCTTATTACAGCCTGCAATATACCTAAGTGAGCCATAGTAGGGCTGCACATCAGTCCCTTAGTTATAGCCTGCACTCAGTAGCCTTTTCTATTCATAAGTGCTTATTTGCTTTTCCAAGTTGGCTTATTCTGAGGTTATTTGTTCATTTAGATTAGACCTTGCTTGATTTAGTTTTTTTTCTTGTCCCCATTTAGCTTATAACAGCTTCTCAGACTACTTGGTTCATAAGCTTTTTGCTTGTTTCATTGTTTTTGCCACTGTTCCCTTTTATAAGCTTATTCTGAACTTTTTGTTAGTTTTCAAAATTCAGTTCACTTTCAAAAAGTGCTTATTTTGTAGAGCTTAATTAGTTTTTGAAAAGAAAAATAATTAAAAAAAAAAAAAAAAAAAAAAAAAAAAAAAAAAAAAAAATCTCGAAAAGGAAGTCCACAGAATTCGAACCTGGGACCTCCTCTTTTAACCTTCTTTTTTTTCTTTGCTTAATTAATTTGTCTTGCTTATAATCAACTTATTCCAATAAGCTGATTCCTTTTTATTAATTTTCCTAGCTTCAGTTCACTTTAAAGTCATTTTCTTAAAATTTTCAGATTTTTCCCTTTTCATTTAATATTTTTAATCATTTATTTTCTTTAATTTAGTTTTTAATTCATATTAATTAAAAAAAATAAAAAAAAAATCTTTTTTCTAAAGTTTTCTTTTACTAATTAGGACTTAGGAAAATTAATTTTTCATTTCTAGGGTTAGTATTCCATTGTTTTTACTTTTATTCTCGGGATTAGCCCGGGAATTTGCGTGTTTAGGTTTTCTTTTACAATTTCACTTACATTTGCCTTAGATTAGTATCACCCTTGCCTTAGTAATTGTTTTTAGTTAATATTTCATTATTTAGTTTAAATACCACAAATCTCACTATTTTTCACTATTCACTGCACGTTTCACGAACACGATATCACAAATTCCATTCATCCTTCATCGGGGAAAAACGACCCGGGTTACACATATTTCCTTTGTGTTTCCCTTTGGACTATAATTGACACATATCAATTTGCTTATTTGACAAAGGCATCCAAGGACGCTATTCTACACCAACCAACAACAACCAAAGGATTTCATCGAACACTCGCAACAGGCAGATTGCTCAGCCGAGTTTCAATATGGGTCAATGAGGACAAATGGTTGGGAATCAGCAAGGATATGCTACTGGATTTCAGATGGGTAATCAGAACATGCAGAATGCAGGACAGTATGCAGGGAATCAATTGGGTCAGTATGCAGGGAATCAGATGGGTCAGTTTGTTGGAAATCAGAGGGGTCAGAATGTTGGAAATCAGATTGGGAATGTTGCAGCTCCAGTTGTCGGGAATTATGGAAATGTGAATCAGGGTAACCTGATAAAGTGTTTCAACTGTCAGGGTGTAGGTCATATTGCAAGGAACTGTCCTACTAAGCCGAAAAAGAAAGATCCAGCGTACTTGCAGAAAGCATTGTTGTTGGCACAAAAGGAACAAGCAGGGTTTCAGTTGTCTGCTGAGGAAAATGATTTTATGGCTCTTATGGATGACATGGAAGACCGAGAGGACATCGATGCGAACTGCATATTTATGGCAAATCTTCAGGAGGCTAAGTACGACACGGATTCTGACACACCTCTTGTTTATGACACCAATGCAGTATCTAAGGTACCATTATTCAATACATGCCACAATAATGATATATTTGATATGTCTCTTCATGAGGAACAACATTCTGAAACTCCAGCACCCAATTATGATACATACCTGGACACGCCGAGTAGTAGCAATATTGATTTGGCAACTCCAGATATGAATCATAGTGGAGGCTCAGTTTCACAGCATGCTGAGCATGATAAGGAAACACGCGCTCTCTTTAAATCATTATTGAATAATTGTAGCATTGAAATTGAGAAAGTGAAAAAAGTCAATCGCGATGTTAAGGCCGCGAATGAGAAAATGACTGCTGAGCTTGAGAGGTATAAGGAAAACGAAAAAGCTTTTGAGTTTCATAAAAAACGACAGTCAGACTTAGAAACTGGTTATCAAAATTCCGTTTCAAGGGAAAAACAATTGCAAATCAAGTTTGACACACTTGATGTTAATTCACGCATGAAAATAAAATCCTTAAACGCCGAAATTATTGATTTGAAAAACCAACTTTCTAAACAAAAATCAACTTGTTCTGATCTTGAAAAAGAAAAGAAACGGTTGAAAGCAGATTTTCAAAACGAGAAAACGAACTTTTTGATGAAATCATTGAGAAACAAGAAACAATAAAAAAGTTGGAAGATTCGCTTGTGAAAACGGGTCATTCAAGTCAAACCATTCATATGCTTATTAAACATCTAAATCCGTTTTTACATACAATGAAGAAAATGGCTATCGGTTGTGAAAATCCTTATACTCTCAAGAAAGCTCAGAAAGAACAGAATGTTTTGTACAATGGAAATATAATATATGCTAAACATGATCCTCCCGTTGTTCGTGATTCTGAGGAAACAATAGAACTTGTTGAAGAGAGTCGAATTAAAATGAAACAAAAGAACCCAGAGATAAAACCAATTGATTACAACAAACTCAACATACTTTCTAGAGTTAATTTTGTCCCTAAAAAATAAACACCAAATTTTTCCAAAAAACCAGTTGTTACAAAACTGTTTTCAAAACAAAAAGCTGTCTCTAAAACCCTTTCAAACATGGAACAAATGTCCTCAAACAATCCTTTTAACACTAGTGATACTAGAGGATTTCTAGATGATGTTAAAAAGAGAATTGAAACACTTCAAGGGATTGTTAAGTCTAAAACTACTATTAGTATTAACAACTGGCATTCCAGCTTTCATGCACAAATGAAAAAGGTGTTTGAAACCGAAATTACTATTCCATTGAATAACATCAATGCGAGGCTAATTCATTTTGAACAAGCATTTTTTAAAGAAACAGCTGACTTTGTCAAAGACCACAAATCCCTGGTTAAGGAGGCTAATGAATGTTTTGAACAATGCAAAATTTTGGAAAACCTAAATGACTCTCTCTTCGAAGCAGTTATGTCTACCGATATTATGTCCATTATTTTGCAAACATATTCTGTTGAAGACGATGAAAGACTGCGAGCTGAGACCTCCGTAATTGTTTCAAAATATGAAAATGCTCTTATTAAACTTGAAAAAGAAAACGTGTCATATTTTAAACAAACTTGATCGAAAAAACGAATAATGCAAGTATGACAAACTGTCGTATGAGTGTGCCTTCAAAAACATGAAAGAGCAAAATGATCTTTTGTGAGATCCTGTAAAAATCCCTCGTAATAAATCTCACTGATTAATGATAATCTCAACTTACGGTTTAATAAAACCCATTTTTATGGGAAAATTTAAACTTTTCTCTTATCGCTATTATTGCCACGATATGTTTCATGATATATATTAAATAGCAACCTCTACTCGAACCCCAAACGAATCACGGGATTTCCATTCTCATTAAATTCGATACTTCACAGATGATAATAGTTAGTAATGATTAAATCTCTACACAAAGAGATATGCACTTTTCTAATTATCCTTACTTATTAGTAACACTAATTATTACTAAACACTCCACTAATTCTCCTTTGCCAAAACCCACATGGCTGTCTAAATCCTTGGCCCATTTCACGTTTCACCAGCCCATCATCACCCAAATCTACACGAACCAGCCCACGTCCAAGTTAATGTTTAACTTATGATTTTATGTAAAGTTCGACTAGCCACAGTCCCTCCAAAACACCTTTGTATTTTTCGATTCTCGAACGCGACTAGTATATATTATTTTACCTCTTATTTACTCTCCCAGCCAACAAATAGTACGCCAAATATTAGCCCGAGATATGAGCGTTTGATACGTTTAAATGAGCCAAAGTGTTTGTCCCATTTTTATCAAATCGACCGTATACATTTTTGCAAACTCATCCGATTTTATCCGAACTTGTTTTAATCCCATTTCAACATTTTTATTTGATCAAGTGTGATTTATTAGGAGTGTTTAGTGTTAAGAAAATCGAGCTCGACATTAAACCCGATTCGTTTGCACACCAAAGTTACTTGTCGACATGAAATAAGTAACTCAATTTCCATTTGGTCACTTTTATTCTCCCACATGCTACTAAATTCCTTCAATGTCAGTAGCTTCACTTCAAGCAACCAACATTATATCCACTGACTTTCAATAATAGAGAAATTGATCATTGCTCACAAAACTTCACTCGCTCCAAAACAAATGTACAAATCGAATATACACATAAATCCATCGAATAGAGACAAGATAGTATTGAACTTGCTTCTTAGCCAAAACCACACTCATTCACTTGTTGAGATACTGCCATACTCAACTAAAATATCTAGAGAATATTGACATATGCCAACCACAAGAAAACAAAGTCCTATGAACCTTCCCATATCTCCTAATGATTACTAAGTCATACGCATGCTGAAAATCATGATCATTCGAACAGTAGCAATATGATTGAACTTGAGGATAATATAGTCAAAACCTTGTGTAACCACCTCTATAAAAACCCACTCGCCTTCACTGCCAAAGTCACACACATTTCACTCTCACTTATCTCACTTACCTCACACTCACTAAATAACCTTAAAACCCAGAAGCACCAACTGCCTTTCTGTGGGAAAAACAAATCGATGTAGGTGATAAACGCATAAAACGTATTTAGTTCGCCAAGCTTACTGTTTCCTTCGTGTGTCTCATTCGATCACCACTGCCTTTCCTTTACCACCTTAAATGGTGTAGTAAGTATTCATTAATTTTCTTGTTTCCATTTCGCATGCACACAAACACTACATGCATGCATTTCACTCTTATACTCGAACGTATAATAAATACTCCTAGTTTAGTTTTCATGCACCTTCTTTTCGTATAACTCACTACTTGTGTCGAAAACTCCATTATGAAAGGCTAGCATTCGATTCACAATACCACACTCACGACTACACTTAATCACATGCATCAATAGAACGTATCAATTATTTTTGCAAAAGTCGTACCTGATCTTTATTCGAGTAGATTGCATAAAAACCCATTTGTTCATAACTGTCACTGATGACAAGTTAAAAACCACACTAGTACATATTAGCAACACATGCATGCACTCTCCTTTGTTTTGTTTTCGCCACTCGAACGTATAAACAACTATACTTTGGAAACACTCGTCAACTTATTTTGGAACTATGTCGAGCACTCTTTTTGAAAGTCTCGATAGTTACCTCACACACCTCATTCATACGTTAAACTCTCCATGCATCGTTCGAACATGTACCACCTTTATATGTCTCACGTACACAATAAACAAAAACACTAAAAATAGGCTAAGTATGTTGTGCGTATACAATAGTCCAAGTCGCTTAGAAAACAACCCCATAATTCACAAACCAACTTAGTGATCACATGTTATCTTTACACGACCCATTTCACAACGTAACTAGTTACACATTTCGTTTAAATATCATGTTAAAACACTCAAGTCTCGACCTCTTAAAACAGTACAAGAAAAGCGTATAAACCTTTTTGGAAAATAATTAGAAACCATTAATGGGCCAGAATTGTAAATCGATAAGGACCCAATTATGTAATAAATAAGCTACTAGCCGAATAAGCTGATGAAATAAGCTTCTTTTATCTTAAATAAGCCTTACAAAAAGTCGCCCACTTTTTCTTTATCATTTTGACATTTTTGGACTAAAAACGTAACGCGTTTTAACTATAAGGACTAAAACTGCCAAATTGTGAAACCCGTGGATTGAAGCTGTGAAAACAGTTTCCAAAGGACTGAAATTGACTCTTAAATTAATTTCAAGTCTCATATGGACATTTAAACTATTTTTGGATTAATATTGAACTTTATATTTAACTAAGGACTAACGACGTAACGCAAATACAGTTAGGGTAAAAAGTATAAAATCGGGGAAAGGACAAGGACCAACTATTTTTCACTTGGCATTATTACTTCATTTTTCCACTTCTCATCATCCCACCATTTCACAAGCATTTTATACAATTTAGTTATGTATATTTAATTTTCGTTATTAGAAATTTAACGATTTCACATGCATATCATTTCATCATATTTTGAGGAGATAATACCTCAAGTCAAGTGACATAAGAATAGAGATAATATCATTGTATGATATTATATTTTCTTAACTTGAGGCATTTTAAGCATATCACACTCACATCATCAAATCGTTGTACGATTTCTCATTTCACACTCATCGTTAGTTATAAGTCGAATACTTAGATATTCCTCACATTCAGGTCTCGTATCGAAGACGTTTCCATGATCGTTTCCATAGATCTTAAAATTCTATCTTGTCAGCTACACTCCAGGTGAGTCGTGGCCCCTACTTTTAATATTTGTTTTTAATAACTCTTTTGGGGAGATACATGCTTCAACTGTTTTAAGTATTTTTATACTTTGAAAACACTTATGATTTATTCAAAATCATCAACTATGTTTTACATGTTTTTGAATCACTCTTTGATGGGGATATAAACTCGTTATATTTGCAAACTACTTGCTTAGCTGAAATGCTATATTTGAAACATAACATTTTCAAACTACTTGTTGTAACAAGATACTGAGACTCATTTTATGCATTCATATAATAGCTGAATGTACTGTTAACTTAACTATGATGTTTATACATCCCAACTGGAAATAATTGCCAAAACTAAAGTACGCATATTCTATGAAAACCCGAACCCTATATTGCCTAAGTTTAGCTATATTGCCATAAAGTCCCTCGATCATGAGCCATTAATCACTGCGGTGAGCGCGAATATAGTGGACAGCTTCGAAACCTGTAAAGGCTGACGACCTATCCCACTAAATACTGGATGGAATGCCGGATGGCTAGTCGTATTTAGTCGCGATACACTATATTCGACACAAATAGGATGAGGCAATCACCTATTATTTAGGGCAAAACCATCAGTAACCCTGATGTGACTTTCGCCGTTGTACGGTACTTTTGTTAACGTTTTGCGCGTCATGAGGCTTAGAGCAATATAACCTTTTGAATATATATGGCTTCTTATATATATTCGGATACAGCTGTATTTAGTAACGACCACTCTACACTGATAGACATCAGACTTTAAACTATTGTTTTCACTATGTGATTTAAATATGTATCATGTACTTGGAACTTAACTGCTATCATATGTGACTTAGTTGTGTCTTATGATAAAGACAACTCAATGCTTAGCATACCGTACTTTTAAAAGTTGAACTATTATATATAACGTAACCCAGTTTCATTTAAACTTGAAACTTATGAACCTCTGAGTTCATAAATGATTTATTCGTGGATTTTTACTCAATTACAAACTTGCTAGTTACTGCAAGAAGTACTAGTACCTATTTCAACTATCAACTCTTAAATTCAGTGGAAAGAAAGTGATTTTCTATCAAACTCCACGAACTCACCAACCATTGTGTTGACGTTTTAAGCATGTTTATCTCAGGTAATCAACGGAGCAGGACAAGACACGGAGCGGGCATTAAATACTCTGATAACTTAAATGGTGTGAAAATCAAATATGTCATTCTTTTCAAATTACCATACTTTTGTGGAATTTTAAAACATATATTTCAACCTTTAAAATCAAAACTATTATTTCGAATGACATATAACTTTCAAAACGCCTTTTCAAGCCGTTTTCTAAAAATTTTAACTTCGATCCTCAGTGTAACACCTAATTATTTTCCGCTGCCACAAAACCAAATTAGGGGGTGTTACATCTTTTGAGGGCTCAGCTGGAAAGTCAAAAAGGGAAGGGTTTGGATACTAAGTTTGCAAAACCATCGACTTCGGACAAACCAAATACTTCAAAACCGGTTGTTAAACCAAAAATGTCGATTTCTCAATCTGTTCCAAAAGTCGATGTGAAAAATGATTTGACAAAACCAGTCACTCCAACACCCTTGCCCAAGCAAAATGAAAAAGAAAATATTGTTGATAAAGGAAAAGCGGTTGTCGAAACACCTTACGTCTGCTTCCACATCAAAAACATATGGGGCAAACGACAAGAGCGTAAAAGATAATCCAAAAGAGTCTAGGAATGCTAAAACAACTTCAAATGACAACAATATAAATCCTAATGTGTGTGCCTTACCTTCTACAGGATTAGAAAGCACCTCTAGGAGCAGCAGACTACAGCCTAGGAGCAATACAAGGAACAATAGAGTCTCGCCTGTCTCTAAGAGTAGATGCCAGAATAAAGTTGAAGAAGTAGAAGAACACCCTAGGAATTTATCGCTTTGTAATAAGAGACATATGTCATCTAAATGTAATGTCAAAAGTACTGTTTCTAATGCATGTAATGACTCTGTTTGTTTAATGTGCAAGAAATGTTTATCTAATAATGTTTGTGATGATTATGTTTCTAAAAATGTGAATGTTACGCCTGAACAGAAGAACGTTCCAAAAGGAACTAGTGCTAGATCTAGATCTATAGAAAGACTAATTGCACGATTTAGGTCAACCACTAGTAGTCAAATGTATGGAAACCAACGGGTACAGAATTCATACTCTAGAATGGCAAATTGAAAGCTGTTCAAATTGAACAAGTAGAAACCTTCTATGAGTGTGATCCGGATTTTACCCCTAACCTCATGGAACCAAATTTTAAACGGTTTCCAAATACAAACTCTTCTGTTCTTCTCAGGTTATCGAAATATGTCTTTGGATCGTCGACTCGGGTTGCTCCAAGCACATGACCGGGAATCTAAAGCTGCTGATCAATTTCGTCTGGAAATTCATGGGAACTGTACGCTTTGGAAATGATCATGTAGCAGCTATTCTGGGTTATGGAGATCTTCAGTTTGGGAATTATTTGATCACTCGAGTTTACTACGTCGAAGGGTTGGGACACAATTTGTTTTTAGTCGGGCAGTTTTGTGATGCAGATTTAGAGGTTGCATTTAGGAGAAACACGTGCTTTGTTAGAAATTTGGTTGGCGATGATCTCTTAACTAGGAATCGTAGCACCAACTTATATGCTATCGACATCAACCAAATGGCCTATTCATCACCAATTTGTCTTATGACAAGAGCATGCGGAACAAAGTCCTGGTTGTGGCATAGAAGATTATCCCATCTCAATTTCGAAACCATCAACAAATTAGCCAAAGACAACATCGTCAACGGACTCCCTAAGTTCAAGTACACCAAGGAACACCTATGTCCATCTTGTGAACTTGGAGAAAGCAAAAGGGCATCATATAAACCCAAAACCGTACCTAGTTTGGAAGCACAGTTACATATGTTGCACATGGACTTATGTGGCCCAATGAGAGTTGAAAGCATAAATGGGAAGAAGTATATCCTTGTTATCGTCAATGACTATTCGAGATATACTTGGGTAAGGTTTCCGAGGTCAAAAGACGAAGCACCATGCAACATCATCACCTTTCTAAAGCGTATTCAAGTACTTCTACAAGCTTCAGTAAGGATCGTAAGAACAGACAATGGCACAAAATTTACAAATCAAGAGTTAAGAGCTTACTTTGAAGATGTTGGAATCACACATCAGACATCAGTTGTCAGAACTCCACAGCAGAATTGAGTAGTTGAAAAAAGAAATCGAACTCTTGTGGAAGCTGCTCGCACAATGCTGATTTATTCTAGTGCACCGTTATTTTTATGGGCTGATGCTGTCGCCACTGCTTGTTTCACTCAAAACCGTTCCTTAATCCATCCAAGATTCAATAAAACCCCATATGAGCTAGTGAACAACAGAAAACCTGATATCTCTTACCTTCACGTGTTTGGCGCTTTGTGCTATCCAACGAACGACAGAGAAGATCTAGGAAAGCTGAAAGCTAAGGATGACATTGGAATCTTCATTGGATACTCAGAAAACTCGAGGGCATTCAGGGTGTATAACAGAAGAAAAAAAAGGATAATGGAGACGATGAATGTGAAGTTTGACGAGATTTCACAAATGGCTTATGAGAGACTCGCTCTAGAACTCGCGCTTAATCCGATGGCTTCTAATCAAAACATATTAGGACCCACACCAAACCAACAGACTTCTGGACAAATTAGTTCAGGACTCGTACCTCAAGGAGCTCAATCAACAACCACTGACAAAACCTTCAGAACAAGAACTGGAAAATTTCTTCGAGTTAATGTTTGATGAATACTATGGTGGAACTTCGACAAATGCATCACAACAACATTTCGCTGCACCCGCTCAAAACCATCAACCACAACCACCACCACAAGATGCATCTACTACAATCGAAGCTGACGCACCAACTCCCTCAACATCATCTACATCTACTCCAGCAACTCCGGTATTTGAAATTTTTCTACCAAGAGTTGATGAGCAAAACCAAAGTACACCACTTCAAGAAGAAACAACACATAACCAAAACGATGTTGCGTTAGAAGAAGAAGTATTCGAAAACCCATTTGCTACGGATTCGGTTGAATCATCTTCAAGGTTACAAGAACCATCTAACACGCATACGTTAAACCCAAGGTACCCTTCTACACTCCAGTAGACTAAAGACCATCCAATTGAACAAGTTATTGGTGAATCTTCAAGACAAGTTCAGATGAGAAGACAACTTGCCACAGACCCCTAAATGTGTATTTGCATTTGCTCAATAAGCCTCAAAGAACCAAAGAACATTCGGGAAGCAATGGCAGAAAACGCATGGATAGAAGCGATGCAGGAAGAAATCTTCAATACCGTTTACATGATAGTTGGGAATTATTTCCAAGACCAATTGACAAACTTGTTATTGATCTCAAATGGTTATGGAAGAACAAAAAGGATAAAGAAATGACTGTAATTCGAAACAAAGCTCGTCTCGTGGCTAAAGGATTCCGACAGGAAGAAGGGATAGATTTCGAAGAATCATTCGCGCCAGTAGCAAGACTTGAAGCAGTCCGGATTTTCTTAGCCTATGCAGCTCACAAAAACATCACAATATATCAGATGGACATCAAGACGGCATTCTTGAATGGAACTCTGAAAGAAGAAGTGTATGTGAGTCAGCCAGAAGGATTCATTGACAAGGAACATCCAGAATACGTCTACAAGCTAAAGAAGGCCATTTATGGTTTAAAACAAGCTCCAAGAGCGTGGTATGACGAACTATCATCTTTCCTGATCAAAAAGAAAAGAAACCAAAGGAACTGTTGATCCTACCTTGTTCACAAGAAAATACAAAGATGATATTTTGATTGTTCAGATTTACGTGGACGACATTATCTTTGGGTCCACTAATCCGAATCATTCAAAACATTTTGAAAATCTCATGAAAAGCAAATTTAAAATGTCCATGATGGGGGAACTTAAATTCTTTCTTGGTTTACAAATACACCAATCCCTCGTGGTATTTTTATTAATCAAGCTAAATATACAATTGAGATTTTGAAAAAACATGAAATGGAAAATTGTGACTCTGTTGGTATACCAATGGCCACTTCACCAAAAAATCGGTGCTGATTTATTCAGGAGACCCATCGATCAGAAGAAATATCGGAGCATGATTGGTTCTCTCATGTACCTTACTGCTAGTCGCCCCGATATTCATTTTGTTGTTTGCTTATTAGCACGGTTTTAGGCAAGGCCTATCGAACTTCACCTCCAAGAGGTTAAATGGATCTTTCGGTACCTACGAAGAACCATTAACATGGGACTTTGGTATCCGAAGGATTCCGAGTTTAAACTAACAGCATTTTCAGATGCCGGCCATGCAGGTTGTCAAGTTACAGTAAAAAGTACATTAGGTGGAGCATAATTTTTAGGTTAAAAGCTAGTAGGCTGGTCGCCATGAAAGCAAGATTGTACTGCATTATCAACCGCAGAAGCCGAGTATGTGTCTCTATCTGCGTGTTGTGCCCAAGTTATATGGATGAGGACACAACTCACAGATTATGGCTTTACTTTCGACAAAATACCTTTGTATTGTGACTCGAAAAGCGCCATAGCCCTCTCGTGCAATCCAGTACAACACTCGAAGACCAAGCATATTAGAGTCCGCTATCACTTCATCAAAGAGCACGAAGAAGAGGGTACTGTTGAATTATTTTTCGTGAAGAAAGGATACCAACTCGCCGATCTATCTACTAAAGACCTTCCAAAAGAAAGGTTTGACGATTTAGTTCGAAGAATTGGTGTTACACCCCGTACCCGTTAGACAAAAAATTTAAAACTTTTTACACAAAAACACTTGACTTTTAAGGATATCCGGTCACTCTTTTGACGACTGACAAAAATCTATAAACATTTAGCCCTTAAGACTAATTTTAAATGAAACTAGACTCAATTACCTTCAAAACAATAGGTGGCACGACCCGTAACGACTTACGGATCAAAAGATATGATTTTTCAAAGTTTACCAAAATCTGTCAAAATCAAACCGAAATTTGGTGTCCCAAACCGAAATTTGGTGTCCCAAACCGAAATTTCATGTCCCAAACCGAAATTTTACCCCAAACTCACTCAAAGCAATTATCATCTCATACTAGATCGATTACATAATCAATCAACCCGTTTGCTACCCAAAATGGGTAGAAATACAATTAACCCAAACACCCCTTTAACTACATAACCCCTTTTATACATCTTTTGACCCATTTCTCGAAAAGACAACTTCTATGACCCGATGATTAACGAAACTTTCCAGATTTCATTAGTATGTCAATGGGCTCATTCCCATATAAAAACATTTACCATTTGACTTCCCGAAAGGGTACTTGCAAAATAGACGGGTTATGCAAATAACCCGTTTGACCCATTTTCACTACAAACAACCCATACGACTTCCATTTTACACCAAACTTGACTAACTTCATTTATTTAACATATCAAACACGTTCCAACAACACTTGACCCGTTCACTACCCAAAATGGGTATATTTACAACTAAACCAAACGCCCCTTTAACTTTATACATAAACACATAAACTACACTTTGACTCATAGTTAGACTCCCAAACTTTACGACGACCTCAACACACATTATACAAACTAAAAGAAAGACTCTCGGGGGTACAACCTTGTCTCGAGCTCGGTATTCTACCTAGCTCCTACTACTTATTATCTTCCGAATTCACTTCCAAATCCTTATGCTATAATCCATGAAACTTCCTCCCGTCGCGCATAAGCCTACAAAACATTGACAACTAAAAGAATAAGCTTACGCTTAGTAAGTAACCCAACATAAAACATATATCATACACATACTTTCACATAAGCATCATAACCATCATAAAGGCTTCTAATCTCCAACATCCAAACCATATCCCACATATTCTCATATCATAACCATTATCAATCACAACAACCGTAACCAACTACATACCTTAAATAGTCCAAATCCAACAAGCTACATACCCTTAGCCACAAACCACTAGCCATCCATACTTAGCTTATAACTATTCTAAGTCCAACTCCTATATTCTTACACAACCACAATACATACATGATAAATACACATATAATACAAGTTTTAGGGAGAGTTACTTACCTCATATCCAAGCTAATCTATCATATCATTATTTCACCACCATCATCATCATCCTCACTAGCCATCATCATCTTCTTCATTACTTCCTAACCATAACCATCATCAAAACTTATTATCACAACATATCATAATCAAGGGTTATAAAACCCATTTAACTTACCCATCATCTTTTCTATGTCATCACATGATCATCCCATGATCATGTGATCAAAACCCACTTAATCCATAAACCCTCACCTCAATAATCATCATTAACTACTAGATTATAATACTTACTTGGAGTGGATTATGCTAGGGAAGACTATAAGCATTATATCTCCATCATCTTCTTCCTTAATCATCAAGACTTGGTTTTCCCTCCTCTTTTGCTCTCCAACACCGACACACTCACTCACATCTCCTGGAAAATGCTAGAATCCTCCAACTCAAGATATTTACTTGTACAAGTTTGGCCTAATGGCAAGAATGGCCCCTCAAGTCTCATTCCTTCTATTTTGGTCACAACTAACTTATAACACATTTAATCTATTACAACTCTAGCCCCTTAGGTCCATTTCCTATCTATTTGTGGCACATAATACTTTCCATCACTTTATAACACATATTTTGACTATCATTTGACTATTGGGTTTGACTTCCACGTAACTTTGTTGACCAACCAATCACATTAGGTCTTTATCCATTTTCATCCAGGGTGGGGTCCCAACACCTGGGAAACGGGTGTTACAATTCTATCCCCCTTATTTAGATTTCGTCCCCGAAATCTTTCGTCTATTTCTAACCAAGACTTAGTCTCATAACCCATCTCATTCCTAGCACCTTAATTCCTAGTTTATTTAGTGCAACAATCTAAGTGATCCTGCAACTCTAGGCATAATATAACATATCATACATCCTTAATCCTTATCACTTCCCAATTACTTTATACCCTACAACTCTTGCTTGGATTTTACAAGACATACTTATTACCACTAGTCATCTTTCTAATCCACTCTATTACCGTTACATCACCGTCTCACTTGCTTTATCCTTCACTCTCATTCTTGACTATTTGATACTTAAGAAACTCATACTATTTGACTTTGCATAATTACACTCGACTAATACGTTCACATTCTATTATTTTCATTCATCATATTTCGCGCCACGCCGCAAAGCACATTATATCATCATTACAATTCTTCCATCCCATCAAAATTTCTCCTAAGTCTCAACTAAAAGTCATGGTCAAATTCTAACCCTCCTATCTTAGTCTTTGTAATTTCTAACCAATTCTAAACTTCCACTTCCTACTTCTCTAACCCTACTCGTGCCGCGTCGGCAACACATAAGCCCACTCATTTATAATTCCTCATTTACATGGAGAGGCGTCCCAATCGATGTAAATCAAGAAATATAAACTCATGGTTATGTACTCCCGACATAACACTACTACTCCTATTTCCCAATCTAACTTTTATTATTGTATTTTCATTTTACATTTCACTCGTTATTTAAACTCTTCCATTTTCTAGCTTGGATCCACTTTACTTTAACATTTTTCCCGAAAGGACTTTCACACATGCCAAGGATGTAGGCAATCTTTGCCGGTGAAGGCAATACGTTTTATCCCGAAGGATCTTTAACACATCCCGAAGGATTCTTTATCATTCATTGACTTGGTCATCCCGAAGGATACCACCTTTAACATTCATCCCGAAGGATCATTAACATTCACACTTCATCACTTTCACATTATAGCATTGGATCCAAGCTATTAACATTTTAACACACACACCCCTTATCCTATCCATTTTATTTAGTGAGCGCAAGCTCATAGTGCATATGAACTTGCTCATTATAAATACACACTTCTATGTGTTTTACCATCCTACATTCTTAATCCGCGTTAGTTATTTTCACATCTTTACTTTACCTCTTGCATTCTTAGCCTTCATTAATCATCTTCACATTTTTACATTTCATTTTAGTCTACTCAACTCATTTACATCTAGACTTTGCACATATTGCCAACCGTAACTCATGCATTTATTATAGTAATTACCGCTAATCTCCTTAGCCGTAATATGATAATTTCAGGACAACGCCTTTATCTCATACACACTCCTATCATTCTTTCTTGCGTCTTTAATCCACCACATTTTTATTCTCGTATCTTATCTCTCTTCTATTAGTCTCACTCGCTTCCTTTACATGTAGACCTTACATAGGTCGTCAACTATATCACATTCATTCATTATTAATAATTACAGCTAATTGCCTTAGCCGTAATATAATTATTTCATGACAATACCTTAACCTCATACATGCCCATCTCATTATAGCTATTAGTACTTAAGAAATTCGCTCTATTTCATCATTTACTCAATCCCTATGCCCTTTTCTCATTTTGTAACTTTACTAAGTTCATCACGGATTCATTATGTATATATTTATATCATTTCTTCACCACACTATGCTATAATACTCATTCAACATTATCACACGTTCATAATTATGCTCCTAATACTTTGACTTTCCACTAACCCATCTCTAATACCTCATTAGTCCCTTTCACACCTTACCATTATTATCTTCCTATAGTACGCAAGCACATAACTAAATCTTGAGTCTATACTATGCAAAACTATCATTCACTTACGTAGCATACATATACATAACATGTATTTCGTCTCATAATCTAAACAATCCATAACCCATTTCTAACTCATTACTTCTATATTCAACTACATCCACATCACGTAATAATTACCGACACAACCCGAGGTGCACGGTAATCCTATCACTCACACATCAAGTCATATATCACATAAAACACATCCATAAGTCCTCATCATTCTACTCATATAGCAATCACATAATTCATTTCAAAACTCAACATTCACATCCTATAACTTACATAATATTTGCCCGCATTTCTTAAACTTAAACTTAACGCGTCTACGAGTGGTTTAAGTCTAGGCAATCCTAAAGAAAACCTAATTCACTTAAACCGAAGCTCTGATACCAAGTTGTTACACCCCGTACCCGTTAGACCAAAAATTTAAAACTTTTTACGCAAAAAACACTTGACTTTTAAGGACATCCGGTCACTCTTTTGACGACTGACAAAAATCTATAAACATTTAGCCCTTAAGACTAATTTTAAATGAAACTAGACTCAATTACCTTCAAAACGATAGGTGGCACGACCCGTAACGACTTACGGATCAAAAGATATGATTTTTCAAAGTTTACCAAAATCTGTCCAAATCAAACCGAAATTTCATGTCCCAAACCGAAATTTCACCCCAAACTCACTCAAAGCAATTAACATCTCATACTAGATCGATTACATAATCAATCAACCCATTTGCTACCCAAAATGGGTAGAAATACACTTAACCCAAACACCCCTTTAACTACATAACCCCTTTTATACATCTTTTGACCCATTTCTCGAAAAGACAACTTCTATGACCCGATGATTAACGAAACTTTCCAGATTTCATTAGTATGTCAATGGGCTCATTCCCATATAAAAACATTTACCATTTGACTTCCCGAAAGGGTACTTACAAAATAGACGGGTTATGCAAATAACCCGTTTGACCCATTTTCACTACAAACAACCCATACGACTTCCATTTTACACCAAACTTGACTAACTTCATTTATTTAACATATCAAACACGTTCCAACAACACTTGACCCGTTCACTACCCAAAATGGGTATATTTACAACTAAACCAAACGCCCCTTTAACTTTATACATAAACACATAAACTACACTTTGACTCATAGTTAGACTCCCAAACTTTACGACGACCTCAACACACATTATACAAACTAAAAGAAAGACTCTCGGGGGTACAACCTTGTCTCGAGCTCGGTATTCTACCCAGCTCCTACTACTTATTATCTTCCGAATTCACTTCCAAATCCTTATGCTATAATCCATGAAACTTCCTTCCGTCGCGCATAAGCCTACAAAACATTGACAACTAAAAGAATAAGCTTACGATTAGTAAGTAACCCAACATAAAATATATATCATACACATACTTTCACATAAGCATCATAACCATCATAAAGGCTTCTAATCTACAACATCCAAACCATATCCCACATATTCTCATATCATAACCATTATCAATCACAACAACCGTAACCAACTACATACCTTAAATAGTCCAAATCCAACAAGCTACATACCCTTAGCCACAAACCACTAGCCATCCATACTTAGCTTATAACCATTCTAAGTCCAACTCCTCTATTCTTACACAACCACAATACATACATGATAAATACACATATAATACAAGTTTTAGGGAGAGTTACTTACCTCATATCCAAGCTAATCTATCATATCATTATTTCACCACCATCATCATCATCCTCACTAGCCATCATCATCTTCTTCATTACTTCCTAACCATAACCATCATCAAAACTTATTATCACAACATATCATAATCAAGGGTTATAAAACCCATTTAACTTACCCATCATCTTTTCTATGTCATCACATGATCATCCCATGATCATGTGATCAAAACCCACTTAATCCATAAACCCTCACCTCAATAATCATCATTAACTACTAGATTATAATACTTACTTGGAGTGGATTATGCTAGGGAAGACTATAAGCATTGTATCTCCATCATCTTCTTCCTTAATCATCAAGACTTGGTTTTCCCTCCTCTTTTTCTCTCCAACACCGACACACTCACTCACATCTCCTGGAAAATGCTAGAATCCTCCAACTCAAGATATTTACTTGTACAAGTTTGGCCTAATGGCAAGAATGGCCCCTCAAGTCTCATTCCTTCTATTTTGGTCACAACTAACTTATAACACATTTAATCTATTACAACTTTAGCCCCTTAGGTCCATTTCCTATCTATTTGTGGCACATAATACTTTCCATCACTTTATAACACATATTTTGACTATCACTTGACTATCGGGTTTGACTTCCACGTAACTTTGTTGACCAACCAATCACATTAGGTCGTTATCCATTTTCATCCAGGGTGGGGTCCCAACACCTGGGAAACGGGTGTTACAATTGGCATGCGAAGCCTAACTCCTGAAGAGCTAGAACGTCTTCTCGAATCTTCTTGAAAATATTTTCAAAATAACTTCGATGTAAATATTTTTGAAAACCCAAATACAAAAATATAAATTTCAAAAATCCAAAAACATTAAAAAATTTCAAAAATACAAAAATAATATAAAATCAAAAAACCAAAAATATTCTTCTCACGACATGTCTCTCGTATAATCGATATTCTGTATGTATCTAGAAATGTCATTCAACAATGATACAGACATGTACAGATGCTTGAGCGAGAGTTCACTAAAATGTTTTCTAAAACATGTCGTTTCTCAAAACATTTATTCACAATGGCTTTCGTATACTTCAGTACGAAACCCAGACTTAAATGATGACTTCTGATTATTTCAGATCAGAAATCGTAGTTTCAAAGACGAAATCATTTTCAAAATGTTCGAGTCTAAACAAACGAAAAGATTTCACACAAAAACTCATTTTTACAAAAAGACTTGTGTACATCTAAGTACATAACTCATTTTTCAAAAGAATCCTTGAGCACATGATCAAGATTTTTCAACATCTTTCAAATTATTCTGTGCTCAAGATAACTCCCTCCAAACCCTTAAAATTGATTTTAAACTCTATGTTTAAAAACATGCTTTCTTTAAGGGGAGTATAAAAATCAAAATCAAAATGTTCCAATTTTATGCAAAAAAAAATCTGTCTATCTCTCCAAAAACCTTTCTCTTAATCTGTTGATATAAAAAATATCACGATATGCTATTTTTGAGGGGGAGAAGACGTGATTAAAATGTGATCAAAAATGTTTAAAGGTTGTGGTTGAATCTCAAATGAGCTCGACTAAGATATAACCAACGAATTGACGAAGCTTAATTGTTAGTAGTCGAAAAGACTTGTCCTGGACGGGTAATAACTTCAAGCTGGTCTAACCAGTGATGTAAGCGTGTCTTGAATAGGACTTGTCTAAGTAGAATGTACCGTCTCGAGAGACTTTCTTTGAACTTGACCAGGATGGGTAATAATTTCAAGCTAGTCTAACTAGTGATGTAAGCTTGTCTCGAATCGGTCATGTTCACTAAAAATCGATCAATGATTCCCAACATTCTGACCCATCTGATTTCCTGCATACTGACCCAACTGATTTCCTGCATACTGCCCTGCATTCTGCATATTCTGATTACCCATCTGAAATCTAGTAGCATATCCCTGCTGATTCCCAATAACTCCAACCATTTGTCCTCCTTAACCCATATTGAAACTCGGCTGTGCAATTTGCCTGTTGCGAGTATTCGATGAAATCCTTTGGTTGTTGTTGGTTGGTGTAGAATAACGTCCTTGGAATGCCTTTGTAAAATAAGCAAATGCTTGTGTCAAAGCAGCAGTAGACTCATCATTGTCAGTGACCTCTGGTTCTTGGAATTGTGGATATTGTTGTTGTGGAATAACATGTTGTTGTTGTGGGTAGAATTGTTGTTGTGGGATTACAGTAGTTTGTTTTTGTGGAATGTATTGTTGTTGCATGTAGTTGTGAGTGGAAGATGATGATGGTTGATGTTGTGTGTTCACTGGTAAAGGTGTTGGTGTTTGAGAAATGAATGCAAGAGGATCATGATTCTTTTCCAATCTTTCTTTCCTAACTTCATTAGCCTCAGCTTGGTTTTGCTTCAGAAAATCGTAGAGCTGATCATAATTCACCTGATGTAGATCCTTGGTTTGGTTGACAATAGTGACATATCGTCCCCATTCTTCTTGAAGATTGTTGATGAACTTGATGTTGCTCGCGATTGGTCTTGGTGTCAACTTGTTTCTGATTAGCTCATTCATTAAAGTGCAAAACCTGGTATAGTAGGATTCAATGGATTCTCCAGGAGTGGATGTAAACTTCTCCCATTCAGTTAGTAGCTTGTTTTCTACATCTTGTTGCCCAATTTCTGTTCCATGACATAGCTTTCTAACTCTTTCCTACATGTCATAGGCAGTTTCACAGCTGTCGACAGCAGCAAAGATCTCTCGTGGTAATCCTAGTTGGATTAAGTGCATTGCAATATCATCAGCGTCGATTTGCTTCTTGTCTTCTTCTGTGTATTCTGCTTCTGTTTGTTCACGAAAGAATGGGAGAACAAGAGGTGTTCCATTTGTATCTCCAGGGTCTTGAATTTATCGAGGCTTGAAGGGTCCATTCTTAATAGATTGGAGCAGGAGTTTACCATCAGGCTTGGTTTTGATGTAACGAAGCATGCGGCTTATCCATGGAAGATACCCACATTTTTCAAGCATAGGAGGACGGTTTTCCGCACCGGCTGCATGAATGTCTTGCTGAGTTGCCATTGATGAAGTTATGTATGATAAAGTTGATCTTGGATTGGTTCAACGATGTAGGAGTTGTGTTTGGTGAAAGTTAGGTTCAGTTGTTGTAGTGAAATTTTGGTCTTAAAACTTAAAATCGTCAATAACTTCTTTCCAGAGTGATTTCAGGCTTCAAAAATTTCGTTACCCGACATAGTGGGGTAACCTCACAATATTTAGGCTGTTTCGGTCGTTTTGACAGGTTTTTCGCTGAAAACGGAGTTACGGTTCAAAAGTTATGGCCGTTTGAAGTTTTGTCATAAAAAGTCAAACAAAATTCAACTTTGAAGGTTCAATTCCGATGACTTTGGTTCAATTCCGATGAATTTGGTCCAATTCCGATGACTTTGGTTCAATTCCGATGACTTTGGTTTAATTCCGATGAATTTGGTCCAATTCCGATGACTTTGGTTCAATTCCGATGACTTTGGTCCAATTCCGATGGCTTTGGTTTAATTCCGATGACTTTAGTCCAATTTCGATGAAAACTGCAATTTCGATGAAAAATGCAATTTCGATGAACAATGCAATTTCGATGAACCCTTAGGCAATTGCGATAATATCTATCTAATTTGTACAAATTAAAAGATTTTTGCTTAGTCGAAGTATTCCACAAACTTATACAAGCAAGAGAATACTGAGTAATCGTTGGATCATGAAGTTAAGCTGCAATTCCTATGAACCCAATTTCGATGAATCCAATTCCGATGAACCAATTCCGATGAACCCTTAAAATGCAATTCCGATAAACCCTTAAAAATGCAATTCCGATGGACGAACTGATTTTTTATGGTTCAATATTACGACTAAAAACAAACTTCTAAACAGTTTCTATCGACCAAAAACCTTCAAAAACACTTAAATAACAATAAAGTTGAGACCTTTAACGTTTATAACCAAATTTGAAGAAATTCGATAAGTAGCCAAAACTTTCTAAATCGATACGAAACAAGTTTTTTGATGTTTTTTATGCGATTTTTTGCCAAAACTCACTAATAAGTAGTAGAATTATAAGAAAGACAACAACTTTAACCTAGAAAACGTAAAAATCAAAGCTTTTTGAAGAAAAGCTAACGTTTTTATAAAGAAAAACGCAACTTTTGCAAAACTTTAATCAAAAAACGAAACACAAACAATCCCAAATCATTTTTAGGCGATTGATATCACTTGTAGGACCTTAGATCTAGTAAACTTTATCACACAATATTGATCAACGGTGGTGGTACAAGAGTATATAAGGGTATGGTGCGTTAAGACTAGAGAGAGAAAGTAGTGAGATGAAGAGAACTTTTATTAAAGCAAAAACACACACTTACACACTCAAGCACACCTTACAAATGAGTCTTTGGTGTGCTTTTATACTTGGAAAGAGACACCCTAAAAGGCTTGGTTATGGGCTTGGATTGGGTTGGATTGTACTTTACATAAGAGACTAACTTATATATAAATACTAACCTATTAGATTAATCCAATCCACAAGCCCTTTGACTATTCTACTATATTCTCTATAACACGTTTACAAAGTTCCTATGACTAGAATGACCGCCACTTTTCTTTAATGCTAACAATATCATATCGACTAATTTATATATCTTTTATTTTTTTAATAATTATAAATAATTTTAAAAACATTTTTAAATAGAAATCCACTTAATACGTTAATAAAATATTATTTTTGTGAATAAACTAATTTATATATCTTATAAAATTAATTTTAACAAGTATAAATAATTTTAAACGCACTTCAACTACAAATATAATTTTCATACCTTAATAAAATAGTAATTTTGGGAATAAACTAATTTACATATTTTTAAAAATTAATTTTAACAACTATAAATATTTTTTATTAAATTGAATACAACTTTTAGCGACAGCAATGTTGTCGTTAAAAGTGTGGCGGGCTTTTTTTTTTTTTTTTTTTTTTTTTTCGCGGGTATTTTATTTCCGGCAAGATTATAAAATTTTGTAAACTAACTTTTAGAGACAACTCATGTTGTCGCCAAAACTAAGGCGGGATTTTTAAATTTTCGCGTCTACTTTATTTTCAGGCAAAAAAAAAAAAAAAATTAAAATACAATCTCACTTTTGGAGACCACTTGGGTTGTCGCCAAAAATGTGGCGGGTTTTTATTTATTTTCGCGGCTATTTATTTTTTGGTCAAAAATTAAAAAAATTGTAATATCACTTTTGGCGACAACATGGATTTGTCGCAAAAAAGCTTGGTCAAAACATTGCAAAAAGCGTTGAAAATGTGGGCCCCCTTAACCTTTAGCGACAACCTTCTGTTGTCTCCAAATGTGTCCGTCCCTAAAAGTCCTTTGTGGTGTAGTGGGACATTTCAAGTGATGCTAAAGGTTAAGGGAGTTGACATTCTATATAACTATACGAATCAAATAGTCAAATATCACAAGTTGTTTAAAAGTATTTCGAGCAAAAGTCATAGGTTGACTAAGTAAATGAAGCTCCATAACCAAACATTTTTCAAGTATTTAAAATTGTTAATCCACCCAAACATGATGCCGTACAATATAAAAATGGCATAGGTACGTATGTATGTTTACGAAATTAGAGGTGCGATCACTTGCATAGTCTTTTAAACCATATATGTAGTAGCTAAATTACGACCTTTCATCAGTAAACCCAGTTGACTTTGATCAAGTCAGCAAACAAGTTTCACGCTGAATAAGATTCATTGCAATTTACTCGTGTGAAGAAAGTACATCACTTTAACAACATTCAAATAGAGTTTTGACCGATACTTGACACTCAACGAATACTTGACACCGATACTAAATTTCTATAGCGGTTGCAGAATTTCATGACACCGGTGCTCGACACCTTCGATGATTTATACAAAACTCTATAGCTCTTCGGTCGAGTAATTTATCTTGATTGTCCCACAATCTTTGGACTTTGGACATCAATGTGTACCAAGGTGAGAACGCCAAAGTTAAGGACAACATATTTCTTGGCAAGTTTGACCTTAATGGGCTAATCCTAGGTCCTGATGGGAGATCAACAATCGAGGTCTGTTTCAGTTTAGATACTAATGGGATCCTTCTAGTCTCTGCAGAGGAAATATCCACAGGCCAGAGAAAATCAATCACTATTACTAAAACCTGAAATCTATCCAAGTGTTTTAACGTATTCAGACTTACGAGCTTTTGCTTCGATCTGATGTTCGATTTGATCTTATTTTGTATCTTATAACCTTTATGTTAACCCAGATCATATTATAACCTCCGTCAAGACTTATTAAGGTACTGGTTAATGATGTTTGAACATGTTAGTTTTGGGCGTCGTTTGTGCATACATTGTCTAGTTAACCAGTAGAAGATATACATCATTAGTAGAGATCGATTTATGTATTATTTTATTACACTGGATACAATAGAAGTTAAACGAGGATACAATAGAAGTTAAACCTTGAAGGTATTGTTGTACACTGGACAGTGGACAGTAGTCACAACTGTGCCATCATACAATAACATTCAAGAGAAATACTAGTAATAAATAAACAACATAATATAGCAAACTAAAATAGAATACTAATGAAAATTTTGAAACAATCCTAAAGTGTTTTTTAGCACAATGACATGTTCTGCATAAAATTAAGTTTGTAGATGAAATCATTAAAAAGACGGCACATTACAATGATTACATTACAACAAGATATAAAAAAACTTGGAAGTTTTCATCATTTTGACTCAATGATTGGAAAAGATTGGCCGTGCCTAACCGGTTTCTTAGCCACCCCAAGATGTTTACCCTCAACAATAAATAAACAAAACTTCAATAAAACAAAACATAAACGAAAAGAAGAAAAAAAACTTACATGTGTTAGTAGATGTTAAGATTGTAATGTGATTCTTATTCCTACTGATCGCTTTGATACAGTTTACAATTGTCATGTGTCTACTATATCTCCCCTTCCAAAATCATACGCCATAGCTATCAAAGATCCAAATTGGCAACGAGCTATGCTTGACGAATATAATGCTTTAATTAAAAATAATACTTGGGTTCTTGTGCCAAGACCATCTGACGCGAACATAGTTCGTTCCATGTGGTTGTTTAAGCACAAGCATTTTGCAGATGGAACTTTAAGCAGGTATAAAGCACGCCTTGTAGCTAATGGGAACAGTCAACAACTTGGTGTTGACTATGATGAGACGTTTAGTCCGGTGGTTAAACCGGCTACCATTCGTACCGTTCTCAGTCTTGCTGCTTCTCGACATTGGCATGTTCATCAACTTGATGTCAAGAATGCATTTCTACATGGTACTTTATCTGAGACTGTCTACATGCATCAGCCTCCTGGTTTTCGGGATCCTCAGCGTCCTGACCATGTTTGTCTCTTACAGCGATCATTATATGGACTTAAGCAGGCACCACGTGCTTGGTTTCAGCGGTTTGCGAGTTATGCTACTCGTGTTGGTTTTGGTCACAGCAGATGCGATTCATCCTTGTTCATTTATAAACAAGGATCTGATGTAGCTTACCTATTACTTTATGTGGATGATATTTTGTTGACAGCTTCTTCTACCACACTTTTACAGAGGATTATAGCTTCTTTACATCAGGAGTTTTCTATGACTGATCTTGGTCCGCTAAACTATTTTCTGGGCATCTCTGTTACACGTTCCACCCAGGGGATGTTTCTTAACCAGAAAAAGTATGCTGCAGAGATTCTTGAGCGCGCAGGTATGCGCAATTGTCATTCGTGCAGGACCCCTGTTGATACCGAGTCCAAGTTGGGAGCTGATGGTACACCGGTTTCTGATCCGACACTTTACAGGAGTCTTGCTGGGGCTTTACAGTATCTTACTTTTACTAGACCTGATTTATCTTATGCAGTTCAGCAGGTTTGTCTCTATATGCATGATCCTCAGGAGCCTCACCTTGCTGCTCTTAAGAGGATTTTACGCTATGTTTACGGGACTTTGGATTATGGCCTTCAGTTGTATTCTTCCTCGAATTCTTCACTTGTTGCTTATTCGGATGCTGATTGGGCTGGTTGTCCGACTACTCGGCGTTCTACTTCAGGATATTGTGTTTTTCTTGGCAACAATCTACTGTCTTGGTCGTCCAAGAGGTAGTACACTCTGTCTCGCTCTAGTGTCGAGGCCGAGTACCGTGGTGTCGCCAATGCTGTGGCTGAGACTTCCTGGTTGAGGAATCTCCTTCGTGAGCTTCATTCTCCTTTACATTCAGCTACCGTAGTTTATTGTGATAATGTCAGTGCGGTATATTTGTCTTCTAATCCCGTACATCATCAACGCACGAAGCATATCGAGATTGACATACATTTTGTTAGAGATCGTGTTGCAGCAGGTCACGTTCGTGTCTTACATGTTCCTTCTCGTTATCAGTATGCTGACATCTTCACCAAGGGTCTTCCATTTGCTTTATTTGATGAGTTCCGATCCAGTTTGAGCGTTCGGTGTCCTCCCGCTCCAACTGCGGGGGGCTGTTAGTAGATGTTATATTGTGTATATTGGGCCAAGCCCATCTATTGCTTATTGTTGTATTTAAACTGTATCAAAGCGATCAGTAGGAATAAGAATCACATTACAATCTTAACAACATGAAGAAGATCAATAAGGATGCTCCGATCCTCTTTTACAAATTCAGAATTGAAATCCTTCAATTTATTCTCATACACTACAAGAATCAGTAGAACGGGCGACGTTGTCGTCGGCATTTTACACTAAACGACAAAAATTACGCTTGACCGAGCCGGCCAAGAATGCGTTGAATTTTTAAGTTGTTAAAATCGGGTTATGTTAATCGGGTTACAGGGCGGGTTTGGGTCTTAAACGGGGATTTTAATCGGGTTTGGATCAGGGAGCAGGGAATCCTCGCCCCACCCCGCCCCACCCGAATAATATATACACATATACAAATATATCTATATCTATACCTATATAGTATTTTGTTAGTATTTACATAATAAAAAAATATTACTATTATAATGTGAAGAGAAGAGTTAGGAGAGAATGATGTTTATTACTGAATGATCCATTAGGGTTACAATCATAGCCTTGTATATATAGGCTTTAATAGAATATTCTAGAGTATAGAATTACATAAATAAGGAAGTGAATATATATTCTAAAATATTACAATACTCCCCCTTGGATATTCACACTAGATTATACGCAAAGATGATGCTTGCTGCCTCATTAAAAACCTTACCAAGAAAAACCCAGTGGGATAAAAACTCGGTGAAGGGAAAAAGAGTGCAGCGCGTATAATACTCCCCCTCAATTCAACATATATTCTTCAATCGTCGAATTCCAATCTTATAAGCAAGTTGATCAAAAACTTTTGATGGTAAAGATTTTGTGAACAAGTCTGCCAAGTTCTCGCTTGATCTAATTTGACGAACATCTATCAATCCATCCTTTTGAAGATCATGTGTTGAGAAAAACTTCTGTGAAATATGTTTTGTTTTATCTCCTTTAATATATCCTTCTTTGATTTGAGTGATACATGCAGCATTATCTTCATACAACACCGTTGGAGTTTCCCTGATTGACTCGAGTTCGCATTCTTCTTGAATATGTTGAATCATCGATCTTAACCATACACATTCTCGACCGGCTTCATAAAGTGCAATAAGTTCAGCATGGTTTGATGATGTAGCTGTAAGTGTTTGCTTGGTTGATCTCCATGAAATTGAAATGTTACCATACGTGAAAACATAACCTGTTTGTGACTTTGCTTTGTGCGGGTCTGACAAATATCTAGCATCAGCATATCTGAACAACTTTGATTTCGAATTCTTTTGATAAAACAATCCCATATCACGTGTACCACAGAGATAACGAAATATGTGCTTGATTCCATTCCAGTGTCGCCGTGTTGGCATGGAACTATGTCTTGCTAATACATTTACAGAAAATGCAATGTCGGGACGTGTATGATTAGCAAGATACATTAGAGCTCCAATTGCACTTAGATACGGTATTTCAGAGCCAAGAACTTCTTCATCATTTTCTTTTGGGCGAAATGGATCATCTTCCCGATGAAGTGATCTAACGACCATTGGCGAAGTTAATGGATGAGCTTTGTCAATATTAAACATTTTCAATATTTTCTCTACATAGTTAGATTGATGGACAAAAATTCCATTCTGAAAATGCTGAATTTGCAAGCCAAGACAAAATTTTGTTATGCCAAGGTCTTTCATTTCGAATTCATTTTTCAACAATTTTGCAGTATGTTCAATCTCTTCTGAAGTTCCAATAATGTTTAGATCATCAACATATACTGCAACAATAGCAAAACCCCTTTCCGATCTTTTGATAAAAACACAAGGACTAATAGGATTAGTCTTATATCCTTCTTTCAAAAGATACTCACTCAGGCGATTATACCACATTCGCCCTGATTGTTTTAATCCATATAAAGATCGTTGTAATTTTATGGAAAACATCTCATGGGGTTTTGATTGATATACTTCAGGCATCTTTAGTCCTTCAGGGACTTTCATGTAAATATCACTATCAAATGATCCATATAAGTATGCCGTAACAACATCCATGAGGCGCATTTGGAGTTTTTCCATATTTGCAAGACTAATTAGAAATCTTAAAGTTGAGGCATCAACAACAGGTGAATATGTTTCCTCATAATCAACTCCGGGTATTTGAGAAAACCCTTGTGCCACAAGTCTTGCTTTATATCTGACAATTTCATTTTTCTCATTCCTTTTTATCACAAATACCCACTTATAGCCAACCGGCTTAACATTTTGTGGGGTTAAAACCATGGGGCCAAACACTTGACGTTTTTCAAGTGAATCTATCTCTGCTTGAATAGCTTCTTTCCATTTTTCCTAATTTTTACTTTGTCGACATTCTTTCATAGATTTGGGAACATAGTTTTCATCATTTATCACATCACTTGCTATAGCATATACAAAAATTTCATCAACACGTGTTTTATTTCTTTCCCATGTTGTACCATTTTGTACATAATTAATTGAGATCTCATCATTAGGTACTTGTGTCTCTTCCAGAGAATCATCCACATCAATTGTGGATTTGCCATTTTCTTTTAGGATGTTATCCACCTCTTTTGGCATAATATCAACATTTTTTTCCAATCTCATTGTTTTGTTCTTTTCTTTTTCGTGGATGTGTATCCTTTGACCCAATTGGTCGTCCACGTTTTCTACGTATAATAGACTCATTCGATATTTTCGGAATATCAATTCGTGCGGGAGCATTTACAGCCGGTATATGTGATTTAGTAACTCGTTTTGCATCAGTGAATGCATCCGGTAGCTCATTGGCTATTCTTTGTAATTGAATAATCTTTTGAACTTCAAGTTCACTTTGACCACTTCGAGGGTCAAGATATGATATGGATGATGCATTCCATGTTAAACCTTCTTTTTCAGGCTTTTCTTTTTCTTTTTCTCCCCCTAACATCGGGAATATTGTCTCATCAAAATGACAATCAGCAAAACGTGCTGTAAATACATCTCCAGTTAATGGTTCCATATATTTGATAATTGATGGAGATTGAAAACCAAGATATATTCCCAAACTTCTTTGTGGTCCCATCTTTGTACGTTGTGGAGGAGCAATTAGGACATAAACAACATAACCAAAGATTTTTAGATGAGACAAACTTGGTTCTCTGCCAGAAACCAATTATAGTGGAGAATACTTGTGATATGCACTTGGTCTTAATCTAACCAATGCCGCAGCATGTAAAATAGCATGTCCCCATGCCGATGATGGGAGATTAGATTTCATAAGCAATGGTCTTGCTATTAGCTGCAATCTTTTAATGAACGATTCAGCTAGACCATTTTGTGTATGCACATGTGCAACCGGATGCTCCACATTAATTCCAATTGACATACAATAATCATTAAAAGATTGGGATGTAAATTCTGCGGCATTATCAAGCCTTATGTTCCTGATATGATAATCAGGAAAATTTGCCCTCAATTGAATTATTTGTGCCAATAATTTAGCAAATGCAACATTTCTTGTTGATAATAAACAAACATGTGACCATCGAGTTGATGCATCAATTAATACCATAAAATATCGAAATGGTCCACATGGAGGAGTAATTGGCCCACAAATATCTCCTTGAATACGTTCCAAAAATTGTGGAGATTCATTTTCAACTTTGCATGTAGAGGGCCTGATTATCAATTTTCCAAGAGAGCAAGATTTACATGATAAATCCTTTGCTTGCATGATCTTGATACCTTTAAGTGGATGTCCATTAGAATTTTGAATAATTCTTGACATCATTGTATTGCCAGGATGCCCCAATCTATCATGCCATAAGGCAAATAATTTTGGATCTGCTAGCGTTTTGCTAGAGGCCATATTAATTTCTGGCTTGCTTATACATGTAGAGTATAAGCCAGAAGATAGGCCTTTCAATTTTTCCACTATAGTTTTATGGCCATTTTTAGTGGATGTGATCAAAAGATATTCAATATCATTTTCAGCCATAGTTTCAAGATGATATCATTACATCTTATATCTTTGAAACTCAGTAGGTTTCTTCTAGATTTACTAGAATATAATGCATTATTGACTAGTAACCGTGTTCCATGTGGCAACACAATACAAGCTCTACCGGAGCCTTCAATCAAGTTACTAGTCCCTGAAATTGTGATGACATTAGCTTTTGCTAGATGCAACTCATAAAAATATTTCTTATTTTTCAAAATAGTATTCGTTGTTAAAATACCATTTATTAATGATAATCGAAAAAAAAACTCAGCAGTCCGAAACAAAAAAAAACATTAACCAAACACCAATTATTAAAAAAAACCTTAAAATACGACAAAGAAAAACTAATTCTTAGAGTTTTCCTCTTTAATAATAAGAGCATCATCCTCTTCAATGTCATCAAAAAAATCAGAGGCATCAAGGTGAGTTCCCATATTTGAGTCATTGAGATCAAGATCTCCTTTTGGAATTGAATCATCATTGAGAAAATCTGGAATCGGCTCACTTTCGAGAAAATTTATATCAAAGTTTCCATCATTCTCGATGAAATTTGTCTCCACACCTTTCGTTTTTTGTTTGAGTGATGCTTGATAGAGATCAACAAAATGTTTAGGTGTACGACATGCTTTTGAAAGATGATTCCTCATTCCATATTTATAGCAAGTTTTTAAAAGCTTCTTCGTAGGCTCATCATGTGAATTTTTCCCTTTTTCAGCCTTACGCTTATTGGCATACGACCTAGAGCTTTCACCATCACGTCGCCAATTATTATTATTATAACCACGTTGACGACCATTATTATTGGTATTTCTATGGTAGTTACCACGTCCACGATCGCGCCCTTTCATGTATGTTGCATTCGCTTCAGGAAGCGGATTAGAGCCAGTAGGGCGCGGCTGATGGTTTTTCAACAAAAGCTCATTATTTTGTTCAGCAATAAGGAGAACGGCTATGAGTTTATGATATTTTTTAAAGCCACGTTCTCGATATTGCTGCTGAAGATGCATATTGGAAGCATGGAAAGTAGAGAATGTTTTCTCTAGCATGTCAGCATATGTGATTTTTTCTCCACATAATTTCAATTCAGATGTAATGCTAAACATAGCAGAGTTATACTCGCTTACACTTTTGAAATCTTGCAACCTAAGGTGCATCCATTTGTAGCGAGCATTTGGGAGTAGCACTTGCCTTTGATGGTCATATCTTTCTTTCAAGTGTTCCCATAATTCCAACGGGTCTTTCACCGTTAAATATTCTCTTTATAGATCCTCATGGAGGTGATGTCGGAGAAAAATCATTGCTTTTGCACGCTCTTGCAAAGTGGCCTTATTACCAGCTTTGATTGTTTCACCAAGATTATTTGCAGTGAGATGGATCTCAGCATCAAGAGTCCAGGGAAGATAATTTTTTCCCAATATATCAAGAGCAGTGAATTCCAGCTTTATAAGATTTGCCATTATAACTACAAAATAAAAGAATATGTAGTCAATTTGTAGTTCTTGCATAATAAACCTCGGTTTATTAGCCAATATTGAATTTAAATTTTATTGTAAATAACCATAATTATTTACTTACATAGGCTACAATTATTTATGCTTTGAATATATTCAAAGAGTAGCCAAAAAAATAGAACTACATGCTCTTTCGAGAACATAACTATTGTTATGTTATCATTGATTCAATCCAAAAAAGGAAACCTTAAGTTTCTTATGCATAACCGAAGTTATGATTCACTTTAGTGAATATCGAAAGAACGATTTGTTCTTTTTATACATAACATAATGTTATGAAATCATAAATTGCTTCAAGCAATCTTTATAAGAACGATAAGTTCTTTAAACATAAGTACGATATATTTATGATAACAATTATAAAAGACATGGAATGATAATATAAAAGTAAATAATAATACTAACAATGAACAAACATATATAAAACATGTAATCACTAAAAATAATGAACAAAATTAGTTTGCAATCATATATAATATTGATGCTCTTACAGTTGGCTAAATAACCAATGATAACATATTTTATTTTAACATCCTAAATTCCTAATGATCAAGTAAGCAACTAAATGTTTCCTCACGTAATACTATAAAAAAATAGTAATCGTATATAGCTAAGTAAAGAAAAAACACAATAAACAATTATATGAACAACTCATATGCATGTTCCCGTGATCATCAGTTGGTTGACATTAAACATAGCATGAATCTATCAAAAAAAACCCATACAACTAATAGTCCAATAGTATTACGAACACAATCGTTCATGTAATTCATGAATTAGTAACAGGTTACGTTAATTACTTTGATTCTAATAAAATAATAATATTCATGCCAAAGTATATAAGCATGGCACATAACTCTAGATGATAACATAGACTAACATAAACAAATACTCGGTTGAAAATTTACCTTGAAGAGAATCAAAACCAAAAAAAACTTCACTCGTCTGTATCTGATCTCAAAGGACTGTCGGCCGAAGGTTTATTGCTAGGGTTTAGAGGCTTTCGTGCTGATAACGTATTATAATGTGAAGAGAAGAGTTAGGAGAGAATGATGTTTATTACTGAATGATCCATTAGGGTTACAATCATAGCCTTGTATATATAGGCTCTAATAGAATATTCTAGAGTATAGAATTACATAAATAAGGAAGTGAATATACATTCTAAAATATTACAATAATTACTTTAATATTGTTAGTTTTTTTATCTTTGTAAGATTGCAAAATTGTATTTATAGAAACTCATTTAGTGTCATATATAAGTTTTAATTTTTGGTGGTGTAATTTATCATTATTTATGTATAATACTATCGTTGAAAACTTAATAAGGCTTGTTTGTAATTGATTATTAATAGGTTCTTAATACTTTAAGTTATTGCAAACAGTCTAAAAATAATAATAAGCGTGAAATGGTGCAGCTTTAGTCAAAAATTGCACCCAAAGAGGACATCCCGATAAGATCTCTGATTAATACGGGGCGTGTTTGGGGAAGCATCGCGCCCCGACGGGGCGCCCCTATTAGATCCCCGATGGGGATCGGGGCGGGTTTGGGGAGAACTTTGGTAATCGGGTTTGGGGATGGAGATGGCCGCCCCGCCCCAAACCCGCCCCGTTGTCATCCCTAGTCCAGTTTACACCTTTTTATATTAAGTTATTTTTTCTAAAGTCACTTAAAGTGTTTTTACACCGTTTTATATTCAATATTTTTCTCTAAAGTTAACTAACAAATTACATTATTTCTCATTTTGAATGAACACTTGGTTAACTTTCAAAAAAAAAAAAAAAAAAAAAAAAAAAAAAAAAAAACTTGGTTGAAGAGTATCTAATAGACACAACTTGAGCCTAAACACTACTAGGTGTTTGACTATGTGAAGTAAATGGAGATGAATATTTGTGTCCGGTGTTGCCCAAATGAAAGTAAAGAAATGAATAGAGCGTCACATTTAGAATATGATACAAAAATTCTTCTGTTCATATTGTAAGACTCTTGTGGATTAAAAGTGAAAGCTACTCAGATATCATCCATCAGTGAGTTTCGTGTACTTTAAAATTGAGTTGCACGTTTTATCGAAAACATTATCATACAAATTTGTTTAAATGATCATTATTTGCAAAGCGCTTTGTATATGCAAAAGTTGTGAAGTTAGACATACCATGAAACATTTATCATTAGTAAAACGATTAAATTGCAAAAATCGTCCTTATAGTTTGGCCAAATTATAGATTTAGTCCTCATGGTTTTGTAATTGCAGGCGGTGCTCCTCTGAGAAAAGTTTAGGTTCGTTTTCTTTCTTTGCCCAAAGTGAAATGACTAAAATGCCACTGCCCAAATTGAAATAAAGAAAAAAAGAAGACAATGGCGTTTTAGTCATTTCACTTTAAGCAAGGACGAAAATGAACCCAAACTTCTCTCATGGACGTTGCCTGCCATTTCGAAACCGTAAGGACGAAATCCGCAATTTAGTGAAACCACAAGGACGTTTTTTGCAATTTACTCTTAGTAAAACTAACCCGACAACATCTCAAATTTTTTAGTAACCCGATTAAATTTGCACTATACATCCTTAAACTTAGTCATCTTAAACTTGTGAGTACCGTTTTGAAGCCTTTACGAATGCTACTTCACTGGGCCTTTTTAAAGGATGGGCCACTAAAATTTAATATCACAGGCCTGTATGAAACTTGGAAGAAAATTAATTAGGTTTAAAAGATAGAGAGAAAAACGACAGAGTTTAATTAAGGGTTCGAACAAAACTAAGTTAAACTGTAGGTAAAAATTACACGTTCTTTGTGATTTGCTTACATTAACTTTTGAATTCAATACAATGTATCATGTTGTAAACTGTTGTATCTGTGTTATATGGTGTGCTGCTGTACTGTATAAGTTAGTGTCAAATTTTCTTGTAATCTTTATCAAAGTTTAACCTTAAAAGCTTTTGACTTGGTTTGCATGGTAGAGTACTTGTTTTCTTTAAGACCACTTTCAGAGTTTTGCATAATTTCAACTTTTGGCTAGTATGTTAGATATTAATTGTTCTAGAGTTTGTGTCTTGGTTCATTGATATAGAAAATGTTATATGAAGACTCATAGGAGATGCATTCAGATTCTGGATTCAAAGATGATATGTTATTATGTCTTTATCTTGGAAAAGTTAAGCGCGTGTTTATAAATCAAAGAATTTCGGGATTGGTTAGTACATTCAATAATTTAAGCTCTTGTTTCGGTGTAAAGTAAGTAAATGAGCGGCTTTTACCAA
Source organism: Artemisia tridentata subsp. tridentata (assembly GCA_021014915.2). Classification (NCBI taxonomy): domain Eukaryota; kingdom Viridiplantae; phylum Streptophyta; class Magnoliopsida; order Asterales; family Asteraceae; genus Artemisia; species Artemisia tridentata. The sequence goes on from CP139509.1 coordinate 503,531,577, forward strand.
AACTTGACTTCTAAAAAAAGCAGCTAGGCACATAGATAAGCAATCTAAACATGCACCCTCTAAACACTTGCAAGTTAATCTTGTTAGATCAAAATTGGAAATAAATTAATTGGCTAATGTGTATTTAGTAACAAGAGCTATTGTTTGTGAGACCAATCGGTAGGAACTCAAAGACCTGATTTTTGTTTTGGTTTATTCGAGAAGTAGTTAAGCTGATTCAAAAACTTAATATAGAAAAATAATGAGCAGAAACACTTTCCGAATATTAAAGACTACACATAATTTCTTGTTGAGGTTTTTTCTCAACCTAACTCAATTTTCTGCTTCATTTTTATTTTATTTCAGGTTAAAAATGTCTAAAAAGCTTAAAGGAACAGCTATTGGTATTGATCTTGGAACAACATACTCATGTGCCGCTATCTGGTTAAGCAGAAAGAAGCGGGTGGAAATCATTCCTAACGAACAGGGAAACAGGATCACCCCATCTTGTGTAGCTTTCAATGATTCAGAGTTATTAGTAGGCGAGAGTGCAAAAAATCAGATAGCTAGGAACCCTGCTAACACAGTGTTTGGTAAAATCTTTCTATTTAAAATATTTCAGTTACTTATTTATGCTTTTGTTTTTCGGAAAAGTTTGGTTGCTATCATAATCGTCCTAAGATTTGCAGATGTTAAGCGTTTGATTGGAAACAGATTTAGTGATCCTCAAGTGCAGAAGGACATGGAATTGTGGCCTTTTAAGGTTATCGAAGGGAGTTCAGAGAAACCAAATGTTGTAGTCAAGTACAAAGCTGAAGAGAAGAAATTTGCACCTGAAGAATTATCAGCCATGGTTCTCAAGAAGATGAAAGAAACTGCTGAACTGTATCTTGGAGAAGAAGTAAAAAATGCTGTGATAACGGTTCCTGCTTATTTCAATAACCAACAACGAGAGGCTACAAAGGAAGCAGGAACCCGTGCGGGCCTCAATGTATTGCGTTTGCTAAATGAGCCGACAGCTGCTGCAATTGCATATGGTGTCGACAATTTGTCAGAAAATAATTGGAGCACAGATAAGAAGACTGTTTTGGTATTTGATTTAGGCGGCGGAACCTTTGATGTATCTGTTTTGACAATTAGTAAAAAGGGTGTTATTGATGTCAAAGCTGTAGGGGGCGACACTCACTTAGGCGGTGAGGATTTTGATACGACTCTCGTTAATTACTGCATATATGAATTTAAGAGAAAAAACCCTGGTGTCGACATACGACGTAATCCAAGAGCATTGGGGAGGTTGAAAGTTTCTTGTGAGAAAGCAAAGAGGGATTTGTCATCAACCATTTTTGCTCCAATCGAAATCGATTGTTTGCATGAGGGCATTGACTTTTCTACCAAAATTAGCAGAGCCAAATTTGAGGAGCTAAATGCAACATACTTTGACAAATGCGTTCAACTATTGGAAAGTTGTTTACGTGATGGTAAAGTTAAGAAGAAGGATGTGGATGAGGTGGTTATTGTTGGTGGTTCGAGTAGGATTCCAAAAGTTCAACAAATGGTAGAGGAGTTTTTTGATGGGAAGACACTTAGCAGGAGTTTAAATGGTGACGAGGCTGTTGCTTCCGGTGCAGCAATCTTGGCTACAAGGTTAAGTGGAAATGATGATGGTCATGATATGAAACAGGATGTGGTGCTATTGGATGTCATTCCTCGCTCGTTAGGAATTGCAGTTCAGATTGATGGTGAAAATGGTCACATGGGAGTTATTATCCCCAAGAATACATGCATACCCACAAGTAAAAAGGAAAAATTTTATTCACGTACCATTGGTACTACATCATTACGAATTGCCGTGTATCAAGGTGAGGGGGTTAAAGTTGAGGACAACGTATTACTTGGCGAATTCTCTTTCCGCAACCTTGTGCTAGGTACCAATGGAAAGGCGGCTATAGAGGTTTGCTTCGATTTGGATTCAAATGGGATCCTTCTAGTTACTGCAAAAGATCTAGCCACAGGCCGGATAAAATCAATCACAATTACTAAAACTTGAAATTGGTCCAAGTGTCTTATGTTTTAATGCATTCAAACATATGAGGTTTTTTGATATGCTGCATCCATGGTTCAGAATGTTCTTATTTTGTATGTTCTAACTAGCATATGTTAACCGAAATTTGTCATTTGGTCCAATCATTTTATGTCTATGTTTTATTGTTTGATACTTTGATTATAGCAGAGTTTGTGTGATATCAATTAGGCTTTTTATGTTCAGTTTCACTTGTGCTTTTGTATAGAGGTACTGGATCATTTAAAAAGTAGATAAAAATAAAAAGTCTAAAAAGTAATGTAAACCATCGGATTAAAAAGTACCATCAAATCACAACAGGGGTATTCTTGTCTCATCCCCATTTATCCCACCCTCAAAACATATCTCACTCTCACCAACCACTTCACCTTCACTCCATCATCTCTTCATCACCACAATTACTCCCAAACTTCATCACCACCAACCATCACAGCCTGATACGTTTCGTATTTATCTTTTTCTATTGTTTGGGTTTGTTTTTTATTATGTTTGAGTATGGGGACTAAATTGTATTTTCATGGCTATTTATTTGGAATGGATGGCTGATAGAATCAGACAGCAAATTAACAAATACTCCTTCTAAACTTGTGTCTCTTCTTCTTTACTGTTCTAACCCTATCAAGGGTATCAAAGCCGTTCCGATCTCCGGTTGGAATTACCTTCGTTATCATGACTAACACTCGCAATCAAGATGTTGACAACACCCTCAATGATCACAGCAAGGCTATCAAAGATCTACAGACATCCCCAGCGACATTGATGCAGCAACAGGAACAATCAATGAAGCTACAGGAAGAGATCCTTCGGGCATTCCAGGATCAATCAAAAGGCGGGGTTTCTGGCAGCAACGGATCAGGGAGTTCGGGCAGTGGCGGAGATGGGGGAAGCTTTTTCAGTGGGGCCGAGTCTCGAGGGGGGACGCGTCCTATGCGAATAGGTAAGGTGGAATACCCAAGGTTTTCAAGGGAGGCCGTGGAGGCATGGGTCTACCGTTGCGAGCACTTCTTTACCATCGATGAAACCCCAGATAATATGAAGGTGAAATATGCAGTCATTCACCTCGAAGGGGAAGCCATTCAATGGCACCGGGCGTTCATGAAGACACGGGGGGCGATGGTGATGGATCTGCCATGGGCAGATTATGTTCGGAACATCTCGAACCGTTTCTCGAATGCCATGTTTGAGGACCCGTTAGAGGAGTTAGCATCTCTCGTTCAAACGGACGAGTTACAAACTTATAACAATTCCTTCGATGCCCTATTGAACAAGGTAACTCTAAGCGAAACTCAAGCGGTTAGCTTATATTTGAAGGGCCTTAAACCGGAAATTAAGGGTCCAGTGAAAATGTTCAAGCCTCAAACACTGCATGAGGCGTATGGGTTAGCAAGAATTCAAGATATCAACAACAAGAGCTTGATGAATAAACTCAAGGGCGCTGAGGACGGGTCGCAACAGGTCACGAGTGGGAATGAACATGCCAAAATAACACCCCCGGTTAATGCTTCAAAACTTCCCTTGCTGCCAACTCCAACAACCGAGCCATCGGCTTCTAAACCGGGAACTCTTAGCTCAAGGCGTTTGACGAGTGATGAACTTGAGTTAAAAAGGGCAAAAGGGGAATGTTTCTGGTGTACTGAAAGGTTCGTTCCGGGGCACAAGTGTAAGAAAAAACAACTTTACATACTTGAGGTGACAGATGATGAGAAACAAGCAACTGAAGATGAAGACCAGGGTCCTTGATTCACTTTTTGAGGTCAAAAAGTGGTTAAGCGGGGAGTATTGATACGTTTCGTATTTATCTTTTTCTATTGTTTGGGTTTTTTTTTTTATTATGTTTGAGTATGGGGACTAAATTGTATTTTCATGGCTATTTATTTGGAATGGATGGCTGATAGAATCAGACAGCAAATTAACAAATACTCCTTCTAAACTTGTGTCTCTTCTTCTTTACTGTTCTAACCCTATCACAGCCATCGCTGAACCTCACCATCGCCGGAAACATGCATTCAAGATTCACCGAAACATCACGGTGTCGCGGTGGTTTATGACAGTAACCCATCAACCATGATCCTCAACGGTGCCGTCACCGTTGATGACCACCACCACTCCAACACTCAACCACCATCCAACCACCACACCAGCCGTCATTCCTTTGACCACTACTCAAACGACCAAACATTCGAACACAACAACACCAACACAAACAACCTTAACAACAACAACACACCGTATCTCAACATAAATGATCATCACTTCCTTAACTCGTAGAGTTTGTCGCGGCTAGAGAAGATGATGAGGCCAACTTCAGCGTCGCAAAGGACCGAAAGCTCGTAAGCTTTTTTGAGCAAACCATTTCTTCGTTTCGAGAAGGTAACTTGTCGGTTGATTTTGTTTTCGATTCTCTTTAGTTCTACTCTTCCTCTTCCCATGACTTCTTAAGAGTTTTTTTTTTTTTTTTTTTTTTTTTTTTTTTTTCCTCTTTCTTAAAAGTAGGAGATGATGAGTGCGTAGGTATAAAAGGGGAGAAAACATTGGTGCAGAAAGATGTACAAAAGGAGTGTCAAAGTTATTGGAGAGAATTGGGTTTATATTGACACAGATAATTGTTGAAAGGTTTATTACATATGAAATTAACTCTCGCTAATTAATGGGACTATATAGACATTTTGGTCTAGTACTAAGTTTATAGTGTTTGAATAAAAGTATTGTTCATCAATAAAAAAAAAAGGTATTGTTCATCAATAAAAAAAAAGTTGTACATCATAATGTTCATTAGTTATATCACGTTTTTTATCAGTTTTTTAAACAAAATTATGTTGTTCATCAGTTTTCTATAAAAAAAAAAAAAAAAAAAAAAAAAAAAACAATGTTCATCAGTTAGGCCATAATGATTATCAGTTCATCAGTTAGTTTGTTCATCAGTGAGTCTTTGTTCATCAGTTATACTTGTTCATCAGTGAGTCTTTGTTCATCAGTTCATCAGCGAGTTTTGGTCATCAGTTAATTTTCTTCACCAGTTATTTTTTATAATGTTCATTAGTTCAAGTTAGTATTATTCATCAGTTCATCAATTTTTCTAATAAAAACACAATGTTTATTAGTTCATCAATTATTTTTAATATTGTTCATCAGTTATTTTTTATAACGTTCATTAGTTATTTTTTACAATGTTTGGCAGTTTTCGAAAAAATAACGTTCATCAGTTATTTTTAATAATGTTCATCAGTTGATAACGTTCATCAGTTAGCGTCGGTTATTTTTCAAAGTGTTTAGGTTCATCAGTTAGCGTCGGTTGTTTTTCAAAGTGTTTTGGTTCATCAGTTAGCGTTGGTTGTCTTTCAAAGTGTTTTGGTTCATCAGTTAACGTCGGTTGTGTTTCAAAGTGTTTAGGTTCATCAGTTAGCGTCGGTTATTTTTCAAAGTGTTTTGGTTCATTAGTTAGCGTCGGTTGTGTTTCAAAGTGTTTAGGTTCATCAGTTAGCGTCGGTTGTGTTTCAAAGTGTTTAGGTTCATCAGTTAGCGTCGGTTATTTTTCAAAGTGTTTAGGTTCATCAGTTAGTGTCGGTTGTTTTTCAAAGTGTTTTGGTTCATCAGTTAGCGTCGGTTATTTTTCAAAGTGTTTTGGTTCATTAGTTAGTGTTTGTTAATTTTCATCATGTTTTTTATTCAGCAAAAAGTATGTTCATCAGTTATTTTTAATATTGGTTCATCAGTTAACGTCGGTGTGTGTTTCAAAGTGTTTAGGTTCATCAGTTAGCGTCGGTTGTTTTTCAAAGTGTTTAGGTTCATCAGTTAGCATCGGTTGTTTTTCAAAGTGTTTTGGTTCATCAGTTAGCGTCGGTTGTGTTTCAAAGTGTTTAGGTTCATCAGTTAGCGTCAGTTGTTTTTCAAAGTGTTTTGGTTCATCAGTTAGTGTCAGTTAACGTGGATTGTTTTTCAAACTGTTTTGGTTCATCAGTTAGCGTCGGTTGTGTTTCAAAGTGTTTAGGTTCATCAGTTAGCGTCGGTTGTTTTTCAAAGTGTTTTGGTTCATCAGTTAGTATCGGTTGTGTTTCAAAGTGTTTAGGTTCATCAGTTAGCGTCGGTTGTTTTTCAAAGTATTTAGGTTCATCAGTTAGCGTCGTTTGTTTTTCAAAGTGTTTAGGTTCATCAGTCAGCGTCGGTTGTTTTTAAAAGTGTTTTGGTTCATCAGTTAGCGTCGGTTGTTTTTCAAAGTGTTTAGGTTCATCAGTTAGCGTCAGTTGTTTTTCAAAGTGTTTTGGTTCATCAGTTAGCGTCGGTTGTGTTTCAAAGTGTTTAGGTTCATCAGTTAGCGTCGGTTGTTTTTCAAAGTGTTTAGGTTCATCAGTTAGCGTCGGTTGTTTTTCAAAGTGTTTTGGTTCATCAGTTAGCGTTGGTTGTGTTTCAAAGTGTATAGGTTCATCAATTAGCGTCGGTTGTGTTTCAAAGTGTTTAGGTTCATCAATTATTTTTTATATTGTTCATCAGTTATTTTTTATTACGTTCATCAGTTATCTTTTATAATGTTCAGCAGTTTTCAAAAAAATAACGTTCATGAGTTATTTTTGATATTGTTCATCTGTTATTTTTTATAACGTTCATCTGTTATTTTTTGATAACGTTCATCAGTTATTTTTGATAACGTTCATCAGTTATTGTTCATCTTTAACGTGTGATATCTCACTCATATTATATCGGATTTGAGTGATTCAAATTTATGGGTAAAAAATGGCCAAAAAGCTACAACTTTCGTGTTTTAAGTTTTGCAAAATTCGGCCTTTAAACTAGGCAAAATTAGAGCTGAAAATGCAAAAAATTTCAAGAAAATCAACACCCACTTAAAAAGTTGAAAAAAGAAAGTTGCGATTCATATATCATAATGCATTCCAAATTAAAGAGAATTAAATTTAAAAAATTATGGTGAAATCGGTTTTTCATAAAAGTTTATCGTTTGAAAGTTATTGTAAAACCCCAAAATTAACATAATATGAAATGACGAAAATACCCTCAAATTAAAAATTTTGAGAACTTATATAAGTAATGTTAAGTACACTTAACCTAAGATAAATATGTCCTAAGTTAATTGGTGAACTAAGCTAACTAATAAATCATACTTTATGAAATAAAAGTTCACAAGATAAAAGTTCACAACTAGCTATGCTAGTCGACACATCCTTGTCCAACACCCTCAAAATTTCGGCTAAAGATTCAAAGTAACAAATAAATGTGAATTGTGATATATTTGGAAGTTAATAACCCTCCTTAATTCACTCATAAAATTCGGTCCATCATTCCCTACAAAATCTCCAAAACCGTGTGAATTGATACTTGCCAAAACCGAAAATTTCAAAGTCATAACCCTCCCTCTTATCTCATCATACGGCACATCAAAAACCACCAAAGAAAACCCTAATTTCTCTACTCAAAAGTTTCGACTGCCTCTTCTTGTTTCTGCTGCTACGATCCAAACAAACCACAAAGGAAGGTGTGATCTTGTTCTTGATTCGTGTCTCATTCATTCTAAGAGGAAGGAAAGGAAGAAAAGATCCGTTCGTGTAGTGTTGTTGATCTTGTGTTATCCGTGTTCTTCGTGTGATCTTCAAGGGTATTGTATCACATACCTTGTTCAATCCTTGTTCATGTTTTTGTATCCTAAATCGAATTAAAGTCACATAATATGTCACATAAAATCATGAAAGGAAAACCCTAAAAACTAATGTGTATGAATCGAACATATATGTATATGATGTAATTAATTGTTTTGATTATGATGAGACCTGTTATGAGTCGACCTAAACATGTATTAAACATATCTATAACCGTTATGTGTTAAGGAATAAAGATCGGAATGAAAAACCTAAGAGATTACATGATGTGATTAAAAAACTGCTACTGATCTGGAATTTTGTTCGAATTTAATCGGCTGTGAATAAATGATATGAACGTGTATTTTGGTGTTTCTGGAGTCTAGAACTAAATTCAATGAAATAGCTACCTGGGAAAATTTATTTTGTAATTTTTAGAGGCCTGGAAGTCCACTTTTGATTTTCGAAAAACAAGTGTTAAATCGAATTCGTGTATCTGGAAAATTAGTCAGTGTTTATGATTTTTAATTTTCAAACCGTGTCGAATTAGAAGGTTTCCTTTGAACTGGGTAATATTTGATATGTCTATTAGTAACTGGAATTTTTATAGATTTTTGTGAATTTATCTGGAGGGGTAACAAAGTAAAAACTTGTCGGGTGTTTCATCAGATACGATTCTGGAACAGGTTGGGAAAATGGATTTTTCATTCGTACTTACACTAGCTTATAAAATCTGGAAAAATTAGGTAAAATACTAGGGACATTGAGGTATCCCTGTGAATTTTTTTAGATTTTACTTCTAAGTTCTAATATGATTTATAAATTATTTGAAACAGGTCCAGTTCATACATAAAATCTGTTAAAGTGTTAAAAGACATTTAAAAAGTGTTGTTTGTTTAATTTCCAAAACCAAAGGGTTTAAATTGTTATTTTGCTAATACTAAAGGACTTAAATTGTAAGAACCTGTAACTTTACACTTTATACCCTAAATTGATGATAATTGCATAATGGTCCTTAAACTTATCATAATTACTTAATAAACCCTCAAATTTGTAAAACTACCATAATGACCTTAATTGTATGAAAATAGCCTTATGAACCTTAAACTACTAAAATGGTCATCATTAAATACTTTAAGTTGATTAAACGGGAATGTTAATGACAGGAGTTACTAAATATGGAGAATCACTTAAAATGAGTGAACTTACTTAAAGTGGAAACTTGCTAAATCTGGAAAGCTACTTAAAATGGAAGGATAACTAAAAATAGTAATCTGAACTTAGAACCTCTTGTAATTCTGTCTTCTACTCCTCTAGGTCTGAAGAGGGAGTGACTTGTTTTCCTGTCAGTGTTCACTACTTCTGTTTTTCTTGCTAATAAGGTACAGATATTCTACCCTTTCTCAGTAAGGGTGTCTTTCTCATGACTTCGATCTTTGATTCTGATTCATTTTAAGATTCCCTAAGCCATTGCTATGTTCCCCTACACTTTGGTTCGTTTGTTTGATTCATTTTGACTTTGATGTTCGATATGACCCTTTTGGCTTTGAGCCTCTATAATGATCCATTTGATATTCGTTCGTTACCTTGTGATATTAGTATTCGAATCACTTGATGCTTCGAAGGTTCATTTGATTTTGGTAACTAGATGTGAAAACCTTTTTAATTATATCATGGAAATGCTTTGAGGAAAACTTATTTTAAAATGATGTTTATGAAATATGCGATACCACTTTTATTTGGAATCTTACTAAACTTTTATGAAAATTCCTTTTAAAGACTACTTTTGTGAAAATAGTTAATAAAGATCATTTTAATGAAAACCATTTGATAAAGATTTCTTAAAATGAACCAGTTGTTGATGAACCTTTGATCAGTTCGTTTGGATTCATTTGACTTTGATATTGGATATGACCTTTACCATGAACCTTTGATATTTAGACTTTGACTATGATTCGATGACTTTGACTATTTGAACCTTTGCTATGATTTGGACCTTTGACCCTTCAGTTTGATACCCGAGCCAAGTTCGTTTCCTAGCCATGAAGGTAACATGGCCGTGTCATTGATGCACCAGTGGCATGACTCACGTGTGGGTGAGTGATTTCTCACACCGTCCCCATATTGTTCGTTGCATGCACATTATATTTATTATGGCCAATATTATTGTTCGGGGGACGTATGGGTTGCAATCCTAGGTTCGTGTCCGTGTTCGTGGACTTAACATGATTTGATATTATATATTGTTCGGTGACTGATGCTGGGTGCAATCCACGTCTTTCACAAGTTCGGGAGCTAGCTACTCCATTTGAAGAATGAGGACACCCCTCATATTATCTGATTATCTGAGAGGTCTCCCCTCTATATGATTATGAAGACATGGTTACTATATTTGATTTGTGTTTGGGCTCGTGGTGGATTACTATCTCTTTTTCTTTTTCCTTTATTCGTATTCATTTACTTATCCCTTAAATCATATTATATCTGCATGACCTTTGTTTCTGTTAATTCGTACTTTTCTCTACTACTGTTTTGTTATCGTTATATCTGTTCACTGAGCTCTCGTAGCTCAGCCGCATTTCTTTTCCTGCGACAGGTTTTAGTTGGAAGCTGGGTATGAGTGAAGAGACTTTTGGACTTAGAAGACTTGATAGTTATTCTGGCCTAGAGATGATTAGAAGTTATTATATTGTAGAAATTGTATTCGCATTTGTAACCTTGTAATTTCAGTATTTCATTTGTAACCTTTGAGATTCCTTGTATTACTGTAATGTATGCTTTGTTTTGATCTGATATGAAACCATTTTTGTGATATCTTTACCCTTGTCGGGTTGGGGTGTTACAAATATGGTATCAGAGAGACAGGCTGCGATTCGTAATACATTACCCTTGGCCTGTGTAAGTTAGGACCACTAAGTTTTCCCTGTAGGCGCTCGTAAGACAACCTTTGAAAATTTGCTTTAAGATTTCCCTATAGGAACGTAAGTTTTGACCAGTGAGGAATGGGTAGACTATAAGGCATTTGTTTAGGTATGCTTCCGCATCACTCTGATTCGTGCTTTGTTTTTTGTTAGATCCTGTTGATACCACCTTTGGAAATCGAAAGCTTATGCTTTGCACCACCTAAGATTTGAACCTGATTAAATTTGGAAGGCATTGAGAAATTTCATAATAATTGCCTGACACTATCTGATCCTTATCTTCAGATTTCTTTTGTTAATCATTTTGATAAAGACCCACGTTGCACTCTGATCCTCTCGTTAATCATTTTGACGCCTCTTCGGGCACTCTGAGAACCTCCATGGCGATAACGTACTGGATATGTTTTGATTGTCTTTTGCTTTTGATAAGTATCTATGAATCTTCCGACACTATTCAATTTTGTTTCGCCCATCTCTGTCCTTATAAGAAGCCTTATGGTGTGTAACCACGAGTATAAGAATGTTTTCCCCCTCACTTTTGAATGATAAAGCTTTGATTTGCGAACCGTCTTTCTTTGGATAGTTAACTTCGATTTTATTCTGACAAGGAATTTGTTGAGTGATCAGTCGAATATTGACAACTACCCTCCTATATCTCACCTTTAATGTTTGCAACAATTTTTGAACTCCCTACCATGATTACCGATTGTTAAACGTTCGCTATTACTCTGAAGACTCGTGTGTTACTTTCGCGGTTATAAAGTTTTCTTAGAAACCATTTCGTACACCAATGAATGAACCTTATCTTGGAAGCTATTTGGCACTTTGAGTCGTCTGAGCATGAAACTTGTATTGAACGTTATTTGGCACCCTGCGTTTTCTGAATATGATTCCTGGTAGAACCACCAAAATTTTTCCATCGGAGCGTGAAGTAGGATTTGACATGATACCGAGAGATTTCTAGTCACTAAACGAAGATGCCTTTCGGATCATACCAATTGATTGGAGCAACCGGGAAGAGCAGCAACCGAAGACCAGGAAGTGAGTTTACTTAAGTGTATTTTCTGGGCGTGTTTTAGTTTCGTTCGCGATTATGAAGGATGATGACTGGAGATATGTATCGATTACAGGAAGCTGAACCGTAATACTGTTAGGAACCAATATTCCTCCACCCTGAAACGACTATGTGGTTGTTTAAATTCAGAGCGCGAAGTTTCCTTCTGATGAATTGAGTCTATTCTTGGAATCGACCCCCATATTCGTAAACGACTGCTATGACGGTTAGTGATGCTAATAGTATTAGCTAAAGCTCTGACTGTTTTGCGAATTTGATAAATGATGTTTTCTCGTAAGTACTTGGGCAAATGGTCATTGTATGACTTAATAGTACGTTCGGAGACGAGGAAGAGCATGAAAATCATCTTTGCACTTTGCTAGGAAATTCGTCGATCATTTGTGCATTCTGAGAGATTGATATTTGTAGAGACAACGATGTACTTAATTGAGGATACCTCCTTAAATCCCGCAAGTTTTGAAAACTATCACCATGTGGTTAAGACCAATAACAGAATGGAGAACTGAAACCTTTTGAACTTTGCAGAAGAATTCTGGAAGATGTTTGCAACTCATGATACCATTTCGTGAACAGAGAGAAACAGCTTAGTTTGATTTAGAATGGAGTTTTGGAAAAGTCGAAATAGAAATTAGCTTCCATACCCTCGGGCGGAACAATTTTTGGGATAAATCAGAAAGAGACTCGTTTATACTCCCTTACAGTACAGAAGGTCTTGCGTATGCATCAAGACAACTAGAAATCCATCAGAAGAATTACTTCACTACCTGACCTGGAGATGACAACAACGGTGGCTACCCTGAAGAGTGAAGACATTACTTATAAGGCAGAAGTGTTGGCGATGCAGAAGAAGAAATTCTAGTCAAGATGGCGAACCTGGAGCTGATGAAGACATGCAGTCTCACTTCCCTAGTCATCTTGGTTGTACTAAGATGAATTGAGAGCGGAAGCAGACTGGATGATGAAGAGATTTAAAGATCGTGCCAGAAATCCACGTTACTCCATCACATTCCAAGAAGAACTGCAGGAGGCTTGATGAACCAGACAAAAGTACACGATTCTGTTTCACTTCCAGATTGACGGACCAACGAAGACAGATTAACCGGACTTGAAGAGATTGGATGTGTTGAATGAACAGATTTTTGAAACAGACCCTTTATGTTTGGAAGAATTGATTCTATGAAGGCCGAAGTTCTTGGCGTCTAATTTTCATTTCCGTTGACCCTGTCCAGTTTCGTTATATCGTAATAAGACCCTCTAATGATTTGAGTTCCTTAGAAGCATTTCAGTTCGTGTTTATTTTTCGTATGTTCGGTGATGGCTTTGTTTTGAGGGATTTTGACGAATTGTGGAAGATATGATGCTGGTGACGGCGTACCTCACTTCAATTTGGCTATCTGGGATTTTGATACTCGTGCGAATAGTTTTATTTTCCCTCTTGACTTTGGCATTCGATTTTGGTTGACCTTTGATGACTATAGAAGTACTAGGTGGATTAAGATAGGTGGTTTTGATTACGACTTGAGATAAAGTATGATCATCATGAAGGCATAATTATGTGGTGCTAGTATTATGACGCCTGATCAACGTGATAATACTTACACCATATAACGTGCACTCATTGTGGCCATAGGATATCTTGAGGAGTACCTAAGAACTTTAGAATCTGAATCTCCGTAGGATTATCCGTGTTTGGTTCATTCTATACTCTGTTTTCGTTCATTAGATATCTGGATGAGTTTGGACTCTCATTTTGCATTCCGTTGACTACAGTTATAATCTTGAAATTCTTTTAGAACTCTCTACTGTTGATACAGCCAAGTTATTTGAAGTTTGTTCGTAGTTCATATGAGCTACTGAAGATTCGCCTATTCTCCATTTTGTTGCGTGGTCTTTTGATTGGAATCAATTTAGTTTGTCTCTTTTGAGAAATTTGAACCCACCTCGTTTTGATATGAGTCATGAGAAACGTTTGGTCTGAAGATCTTTTGGAAGAAACTCCTCGGGCATGAGAATATTACGATGATCGGTTGCGATTTGCTACGACTTTGTTCACCTTGCGACTTCAAATTTCGAGGACGAAATTTTTCTGTTAGAGGGGAAGAGTTGTAAAACCCCAAAATTAACATAATATGAAATGACGAAAATACCCTCAAATTAAAATTTTTGAGAACTTATATAAGTAATGTTAAGTACACTTAACCTAAGATAAATATGTCCTAAGTTAATTGGTGAACTAAGCTAACTAATAAATCATACTTTATGAAATAAAAGTTCACAAGATAAAAGTTCACAACTAGCTATGCTAGTCGACACATCCTTGTCCAACACCCTCAAAATTTCGGCTAAAGATTCAAAGTAACAAATAAATGTGAATTGTGATATATTTGGAAGTTAATAACCCTCCTTAATTCACTCATAAAATTCGGTCCATCATTCCCTACAAAATCTCCAAAACCGTGTGAATTGATACTTTCCAAAACCGAAAATTTCAAAGTCATAACCCTCCCTCTTATCTCATCATACGGCACATCAAAAACCACCAAAGAAAACCCTAATTTCTCTACTCAAAAGTTTCGACTGCCTCTTCTTGTTTCTGCTGCTACGATCCAAACAAACCACAAAGGAAGGTGTGATCTTGTTCTTGATTCGTGTCTCATTCATTCTAAGAGGAAGGAAAGGAAGAAAAGATCCGTTCGTGTAGTGTTGTTGATCTTGTGTTATCCGTGTTCTTCGTGTGATCTTCAAGGGTATTGTATCACATACCTTGTTCAATCCTTGTTCATGTTTTTGTATCCTAAATCGAATTAAAGTCACATAATATGTCACATAAAATCATGAAAGGAAAACCCTAAAAACTAATGTGTATGAATCGAACATATATGTATATGATGTAATTAATTGTTTTGATTATGATGAGACCTGTTATGAGTCGACCTAAACATGTATTAAACATATCTATAACCGTTATGTGTTAAGGAATAAAGATCGGAATGAAAAACCTAAGAGATTACATGATGTGATTAAAAAACTGCTATTGATCTGGAATTTTGTTCGACTTTAATCGGCTGTGAATAAATGATATGAACGTGTATTTTGGTGTTTCTAGAGTCTAGAACTAAATTCAATGAAATAGCTACCTGGGAAAATTTATTTTGTAATTTTTAGAGGCCTGGAAGTCCACTTTTTGATTTTTTGAAAAACAAGTGTTAAATCGAATTCGTGTATCTGGAAAATTAGTCAGTGTTTATGATTTTTAATTTTCAAACCGTGTTGAATTAGAAGGTGTCCTTTGAACTAGGTAATATTTGATATGTCTATTAGAAACTGGAATTTTTATAGATTTTTTTGAATTTATCTGGAGGGGTAAAAAAGTAAAAACTTGTCGGGTGTTTCATCAGATACGATTCTGGAACAGGTTGGGAAAATGGATTTTTCATTCGTAATTACACTAGCTTATAAAATCTGAAAAAATTAGGTAAAATACTAGGGACATTGAGGTATCCCTGTGAATTTTTTTAGATTTTACTTCTAAGTTCTAATATGATTTATAAATTATTTGAAACAGGTCCAGTTCATACATAAAATCTGTTAAAGTGTTAAAATACATTTAAAAAGTGTTGTTTGTTTAATTTCCAAAACCAAAGGGTTTAAATTGTTATTTTGCTAATACTAAAGGACTTAACTTGTAAGAACCTGTAACTTTACACTTTATACCCTAAATTGATGATAATTGCATAATGGTCCTTAAACTTATCATAATTACTTAATAAACCCTCAAATTTGTAAAACTACCATAATGACCTTAATTGTATGAAAATAGCCTTATGAACCTTAAACTACTAAAATGGTCATCATTAAATACTTTAAGTTGATTAAACAGGAATGTTAATGACAGGAGTTACTAAATATGGAGAATCACTTAAAATGAGTGAACTTACTTAAAGTGGAAACTTGCTAAATCTGGAAAGCTACTTAAAATGGAAGGATAACTAAAAATAGTAATCTGAACTTAGAACCTCTTGTAATTCTGTCTTCTACTCCTCTAGGTCTGAAGAGGGAGTGACTTGTTTTCCTGTCAGTGTTCACTACTTCTGTTTTTCTTGCTAATAAGGTACATATATTCTACCCTTTCTCAGTAAGGGTGTCTTTCTCATGACTTCGATCTTTGATTCTGATTCATTTTAAGATTCCCTAAGCCATTGCTATGTTCCCCTACACTTTGGTTCGTTTGTTTGATTCAATTTGACTTTGATGTTCGATATGACCCTTTTGCTTTGAGCCTCTATAATGATCCATTTGATATTCGTTCGTTACCTTGTGATATTAGTATTCGAATCACTTGATACTTCGAAGGTTCATTTGATTTTGGTAACTAGATATGAAAACCTTTTCAATTATAACATGGAAATGTTTTGAGGAAAACTTATTTTAAAATGATGTTTATGAAATATGCGATACCACTTTTATTTGGAATCTTACTAAACTTTTATGAAAATTCCTTTTAAAGACCACTTTTGTGAAAATAGTTAATAAAGATCATTTTAATGAAAACCATTTGATAAAGATTTCTTAAAATGAACCAGTTGATGATGAACCTTTGATCAGTTCGTTTGGATTCATTTGACTTTGATATTGGATATGACCTTTACCATGAACCTTTGATATTTGGACTTTGACTATGATTCGATGACTTAGACTATTTGAACCTTTGCTATGATTTGGACCTTTGACCCTTCAGTTTGATACCCGAGCCAATTTCGTTTCCTAGCCATGAAGGTAACATGGCCGTGTCATTGATGCACCAGTGGCATGACTCACGTGTGGGTGAGTGATTTCTCACACCGTCCCCATATTGTTCGTTGCATGCACATTATATTTATTATGGCCAATATTATTGTTCGGGGGACGTATGGGTTGCAATCCTAGGTTCGTGTCCGTGTTCGTGGACTTAACATGATTTGATATTATATATTGTTCGGTGACTGATGCTGGGTGCAATCCACGTCTTTCACAAGTTCGGGAGCTAGCTACTCCATTTGAAGAATGAGGACACCCCTCATATTATCTGATTATCTGAGAGGTCTCCCCTCTATATGATTATGAAGACATGGTTACTATATTTGATTTGTGTTCGGGCTCGTGGTGGATTACTATCTCTTTTTCTTTTTCCTTTATTCGTATTCATTTACTTATCCCTTAAATCATATTATATCTGCATGACCTTTGTTTCTGTTACTTCGTACTTTTCTCTACTACTGTTTTGTTATCGTTATATCTGTTCACTGAGCTCTCGTAGCTCAGCCGCATTTCTTTTCCTGCGGCAGGTTTTAGTTGGAAGCTGGGTATGAGTGAAGAGACTTTTGGACTTAGAAGACTTGATAGTTATTTTGGCCTAGAGATGATTAGAAGTTATTATATTTTAGAAATTGTATTCGCATTTGTAACCTTGTAATTTCAGTATTTCATTTGTAACCTTTGAGATTCCTTGTATTACTGTAATGTATGTTTTGTTTTGATCTGATATGAAACCATTAGTGTGACATCTTTACCCTTGTCGGGTTGGGGTGTTACAGTTATTTACGTTTAAATTTTGGGGTGGAATAAAAAAATGGGTTAAAAGGACCAAAATGCCCCCTAACCGAATTTAATAAGAAAAAAGGGAGGGAGTGGGTGGTGGACACTTGTCACATTGTGAGTGGCTTTCTAGCCTTTTTAATTTTCATTACTTTCTAAAGGATCGCATCTCTATGTATAGATAGGGCCATTTAGAACGGGCGAGAAAAGTCGCTAAACAATATCATGTCCTCGCCAAAACCTTCCTCGCCTGTTCTATTTTTTGTTTAGTGCAAAACTGATTTCAAAACCTTGATTTTGTCTATTTCGTTTGTTTACTTCTAATCCTAAAGTAGTACGGAGTAATTTTTCATGCAATAAATAGAGTTGATGATTTGACATATAAGGTTAGATTTGAAAATGCATTGAAAATGCATCTAACTTGTTAATTTTTGTTGTTCCATGTATTCATCTTTTTATTTTGCTATTAAAACACAAACCTTTAAAATTTCAACTTTTGTGTGTATTTTGTGACTATTCTACCCTTATTTTTTTTCAAATTTCGAAAGATAAAATGGTCATTTTACATGAACAAATGGTCACAAAATATACACATGTCGAAAATTGAAAGGTTTGTGTTTTAATAACAAAAACTAAAGATGACTACATGAAACAACAAAAATTGACAAGTTATATGTATTTCTAAATAATTAGTTAAAAAAAATAAAAAATAAAAAAAATAAAAAAAATACCCTTCAGTTATTTCACACCTAGCAACTAATTTTGCATTTGTGCGGCGTACTTGTTGATAGTTTCTAGCTAGGCACGCCCATAGACCATAGTGGTTATACCCCCTGGTTCCGTCCGTGACCATGGTAATTTCTGTTGGGAATTATCATAAGATACGTGAGAAGACTTAATATGAAGACTAGAATTAAGTCTGGTGGACTACAGAATTAAGTCTGCTAGTATTGTTAGTTAAGTCTTGTCAAAATTAAGTCTGGTAGGTTTAGTGTTAAGTCTGGTAGAGTAATTGTAAAGTTAAGTCTGTTTGACTTTAGTCATTAAGTCTGGTCATGATATTATAGAAGTCGGTTAGCTATAAGTTAGGAAAGGATTTGAACTTATCTTTGGAGAAGATACGTAAATCCTTATACAAGTTTTGTATCTAGGGTTTCCTTGGTGTATAAAAGGAACCCTAACACATTAGTTTAGAGATAACGACGAAGATTGTAATTCAGTAAACAATTAGTAATACAAAGTTAGTTATTGTTTTATTGTGTTCTTCATAGTTGAGTGTTTAGATTCCGCATAAACATTCAATTCGTATTAGAGTCTCACTTAGATTGATTTGATTTATTCAAGTCGTCTAACTAAGTTGTTAAAGCTACTTAGAGATCCATAATTTGTGTGGACCAACAATTTCTAGCTAGGCACGGCCATAGTGGTTATACAAGATGGAGGGTGGTGTAACAACGAAACAATGTCCAGTGGAACGACGAAATGCCGACAATCATCAAAGCAGAGAAGCGGCTTTACGAGAGATGCATTATCATGGAGATCATATAGAGATGGAGGTGTCTTTGTGTAGGTTTTTGGTTGAGAGAAATATCATACTATAAAATATGGAAAATAATTGGGGTGTCTAAATGTGTGCATAATTTTATGCCTAAATAGATGTGAAGTGTTTTATTGGTTTGTGATTGAGTGGGTCTATTTACTGTCATCAATAGAATGATGCTACATAAGATTTAGCATATAATTAGGCACATGAATTATGCATGCAATCAATGCTCTAAAATATACATACAGACATATACATATAAAATATTTACTACTAGTACTTAAAAATGAACTATTCGTAGATTTAGAAAGCTCATATTGTTTTTGGCAAGCAAGTAAAATGTAGAAGGAAAGTTGTTGAAGTTGGGATGGAAAAAAAATCCGAACTTGACGGGAAATCTAAAACCCGAACTAATTAGGGCGGAGCGGGGCATGCTTATCGGATTACCGACGAGTTTGAGGCTTAAACGGTGATTTTAATTTGGTTTGGGGTGGGGAGCGATGAATAACATCCCCGTTCCGCCAGAATAATATATACACACAAACAGGTATATCTATATTTATATAGTATTTTGTTAGTATTTATATAATAAATAAATATTTCTCTGATATTGTTAGTTTTTATCTTTATAAGATTGAAAAATTATGATTATAAAAACTTGTTTAATGTCATATTTTTAAGTTGCAAATGATTATGACAGGCCTTTAATTTTTAAGTTATTGCTAATCGTCTAAATAATAACAATAATAAATGTGAAATGGTGCGAAGTTGGTTAAGAATTGCACCCAAAGAAGACACCCCGATAAGATCCCCAATTAGTACGAGACGAGTTTGGGGGAGTATCGCCCTAATAGGGCACCCCGATTAGATCCCCGATGGAGATCGGGCGGATTCGAAAAGAACTTTGATAATCGGATTTGGAGATGAGGATGACCGCCCCGCCCCAATCCCGATTCATTGCCATCACTTGAAGTTATATTTTAGGCACTCCATTAGGAAAGAAGTAAATCGATATTAGAATAGAACAAAATTACTTGTGAGATTATTAGTTAATCTTTGTAGCCACATAACTAGTTTCTACTTTCTAGCCTAGCACTTTTGTGACTTGTGAGATTATTGGTTAATTTTTTACTCCCATTTAAACGTAAAATTTAAATTGTTTATTCCCTTAAAGTTTTAACCACACAAGTTTGTTTCAAATTCAAATAGAGCACATTGATATTCGCACCTCAATTATGGGATTGGGAAACAACATATATAAACATAAATACCCGCATAACTAGTTTCTTGTCTATTCACATTCACACACATATAATCAAGAGTATTCAAGACTCAAGAAAGGGATCGGTTTTGAGCAAAAAACCCAGGTAAAAAATTTCTATGTTTACTCTTGAAATGTTTATTTACCGTATCTTTTTTCTTTTATAATGATTTTGGTCAAACTTTATGCTCTAAAATATATGCTTTGGTTGATTTCTTTTACAAATCTACATGCATGCATGTGACATTTAAGTAGACCTACCCACATAGACATTAGTGTTTTATAGAAATATATATATAGCCGGGTTTTGGCCGGACATGACCGGGTTTAGCCGGATATATCCGGGTCTTGGCCGGATATGACCGGGTTTAGCCGGATATACCCGTGTTTAGCCGGGTCTTGGCCGGATATACCCGGGTCTAACCGGATATAGTCGGGTCTTGGCCGGATATCACCGGGTTTATCCGGTTCTTGACCGGATCTAACCGGGATTAGTCTGGTCTTCGCCGGATTAGCCGGGTCTTTCCCGGACATGACCGGGTTTAGCCGGGTTTTGGCCGGATCTAACTGGGTTTAGCCGGGTCTTGGCCGGCTATAGCCGGGTTTTGTGCGGATAGTGGTGGTTTAGAAAGATATAACTTTGAAATTATATTAAAAAAGGTTTTATAACCTCAAAATGTCACACATTATAAAAACTCAAAACGTGACTAGTCATCTAATTTTACGGTGACAACTGTCAAAGAACACACACTATTACTAGCTTATAGTCAGTTGTATGAGTTGTATGTGTCATTAGTTCTCGTAAGAGATCACTGCAGTTAGGAAACATGATGGTCAAATCTTTTATCAACAAGAATAGTTTGGGGGTTAAAGGTGACTAGTCGGAACCATGGTTCCGTAAGAAGAAAGAGCAAACTAGTTTGAGGGTTAAATCTGCAGTTGAGCCCCATAATAGACTTAGCTCATTTTGAGCTTTAACCGGGGTTGATCTCGAGTAGCTTATGATGGCCTTGACTCACTTACACTTTGTATTTTGGTTGACGAATATAGAACATGTTAAAGGTAGACTCATAGGAGATGCATTCAGAAATGGTGAAAATTTCATTCAAAATGTTGTAAAAAATTGGATGTTATTTGAACCTCATGCAGAAAAATAAGCTTAACCATTAGCTTTTAACTACAGAAAGGGCTTTATGTAGAAATCACTTTTTACCTAAGTCATAAGCTTTGCCAAATACCCCTTAAGTCTATTAAACCTCATGCAGAAAAATAAGGTATCCTCCATTCTTTTTTTTTCAGTCAATGTTGTAAATAACTGTCTTTCGTCTAGCGGAACTGTCCTCTTGAGTATATATTTATCCTTGATTGTGGTCATTAGATATTACATTTTATTCAGAATGTTGTAAAAAATTGGTTGTTATTTGTTTTGTAACATTCTGCTCATTAGCTTTTAACTACAGAAAGGGCTTTATGTAGAAATGACTTTTTACCAACGTCATAAACTTAGCCAAGCACCCCTTAAGTCTATTAAACCTCATGTAGAAAAATAAGGTAGTCTTATAGGAGATACAAATGGAGGATATTTGATTTTTGTATATGTGATTTGTAATTGGAAAAGTTAGCCACATAATTGAGTTTCCCTAAAAACTATGTTTATGAGAAAAATTTATTGTCCTGTTATCATACTTTACAAGTGCGACCGAGCTCAATGACCGAATTTCTCCTTTGTTTTGTTTGAGAAGTAGTTAAGCCATAATGGATTGGTTCCATGTGTACTTTTGAAATACATTACATGAGTTTTATCATGTGTTACTTATTCAACATGAGATTGCTAATGTTCTCTATTATTAGTGTTTAAGTTATTTACGCATTCAATTCTTGTTGGTGGTAACTTTGTCTTTCTTCTAGCTGAATTGCCATCTTAAGTATATATCCTTGAACCTGGTAATTAGATATTCATTTCTTGTTTGGATTTGTCTCAACAAAACTTCTCTTCATCTTTTATGTTATATCAGATCAAAAAATGTCTAAAAGAGTTAAAGGAACGGCTATTGGTATTGATCTTGGAACAACTTACTCATGTGCTGCTATCTGGTTTGACAACAAGAATCGGGTGGAGATCATTCCTAATGGACAGGGAAACAGAATCACTCCGTCTTGTGTAGCTTTCAATGATTTAGAGATTTTAGTTGGAGAGAGTGCAAAAAATCAGATAGCTAGGAACCCTGCTAACACAGTGTTTGGTAAAATCTTTCTGTTTTAAAGAATTATTTTATGCTTTTGTTTTTTTCTAAAATTTTGGTTGCTAATCATAATCGTTCTAATTATTTCAGATGTTAAGTGTTTGGTAAAATCTTTCTGTTTTAAAGAATTATTTTAAGCGTTTGTTAGAGTAAAAATTAGAGTAAATTGCATTTTTGGTCCCTAAGGTTTGGCCAAATTGCAGGTTTGGTCCCTAACGTTTCGAAAGTGCAACGGTGGTCCTCATTTTGAAGTTTTTGCTGCATGTTTGGTCCCTGATCAGCATCAAATGACTATTTTTTAACTCATGATTTAACTTAAAACCACAATAATTAGGAACTAAACTAAATTAAAATAGAATAACTTGACAAGTAAATTATTTTGATGTTATATCTGATTGTTAAATTATTCGAAATATCAATGGGAATAAGGGGGCTAATTGCCAATATTATTAAGAAATTAGCTTATGGGCTATATAATTAATGAATAAAGTGAGCTTTATGAGTGTCTTATCACCCACTAGTCACTCTACTGGCTCCACCCATGTATATGTTTGTATTGCGTGTATAATAGGTGATACCTCTTAAAATTTTAAGACAAAATTATGGATGTTTCATAATAGCGTAAGATGCAAACTAATAATAGTACCTTCGCCAAGTTAACTATTGAAACTAAAATAAAAAAATAAAAATAAAAAATACATGTGATGGGGATATCAACATTAACATAAATGACAACATGTCCATTATTAAGCTGAATTCATGTTTAGCCGAAATTTCTTAAGCTGCACTCGAGCCCTTATTGTGCTTTTATACCGAGCCAATTTACACTATTTTTATTGGGGAATGCTAGACACACAAAAACAAATTCACAAAATCATCCGCAAAATAAGATGTCACTTCCTGAATGCTCAATTAGAGAGAAGAGAGAGAAACTCTAAAAAAAATAAACCAATCAAGGAGTGACACTTCCTTTTGTGGATGATTTTGTTGATTTATTTTTGTGAGTCTAGTATTTTATTTATTTATTTATTTATTTATTTATTTTTATTTTTTTTATTTTTTTTTTATTTTTTATTTTTCCTCGAAAGACACTTAAAATGCTTTTACACCAAGTCAAGTTACACTATTTTTCATGTTTATCAAATTTTCTGAAAGTTACACTATTACAATATTTTTCATTTGGAAGAGTATTTAACAAACACAGCTTGAGCCAACACACTACTCTGCTCTTACTTTATTTAACTATACAAAGATCACTAAACTTGCTGGCACTGTTAATTTGGGCTTAGACCACCTCCAACGGTGGCGTTAAGCCAACGTTAAAGGCAAAAAAAACCCACTTTTGCTGCGTTAATTCTGCGTTACTTGATGTGAGGCTTCCACGTTAACGCAGCGTTAAGGGCTGCGTTACCCCCTTAACGCTGCGTTAAGGTGTCTTTTGTAAAAAAATTTTTTTTTTTTTTTCACTTTGGCCCCCTTTTAAGGGTAGATTGTGTAAAAATATTTGATATAAATGTGAGTTAAGGTGTGTTAAAGCTGAGTTATTGATGTGTGGGTTAAAGCTGAGTTAAGTTAAAGGGTGAAAAAGCTGACGTGGCATGCCTTAAAATTTAAAGCTGAGTTAACAGATGTGAGTGGCCTTACAAGCCAAAATTACATTTTTTTTTAATTGGCTATGTAAAGTAAATGGAGACGAATATTTGTGTTGAGTGTTACCTAGAGGTGTTTATGGGGCAGTATGGCTTGATTCAGATATGAAATTTGATGTTTAGGTTGGATCTGACGACATGATAAAATACGACCCTCATGATTAGACCATGTCCCTGAAATATGGTAAAAGAAAGGTGCATTTTACATATTGGATTTTCCATAAAATTGAATAACAATGAAAAGATTAAAGTCATAATTAGGGGTTTAAACGATTCGAGTCGAGCCGAGTACTGTCAAACTCGAGCTCGACTCGAATACTAAAACTCGAGCTCAAAACTCGACTCGAGCTCGATCGAGCTTTATATTTCGAGCTCGAGCTCGACTCGTCATATAAAACTCGAGCTCGAAGCTCGACTTGAGCTCGGTTATTTCCACATTTAAGGCTCGAACTCGATGAATACTCGACATATCAAGCTCGACTCGACTCGATATGTATGAAAATTAAGTAAATATATGTATATAAAAGGGTAAAAGTGTAATTTATTTGAAGCTCGATAAGGCTCACGAGCAGAGCATTTTCGAGCTCGAACTCGACTCGAAAATATACTCGAGTAGCTTGAACTCGAGCTCGACTCGTTTATATCGAGTCGATTTCGAGGAGTTTACGAGTCGATCCTGAGTAGCTCGCGAGTTGTCTCATCTACTCGTTTACACCCCTAGTCATAATAAAGTTATTCCGTCACAATAAAAATATTTATATCATCATATATAACAAATTAACTAAGACATTTATTCGACGTTTATAGGTTATAATGAGGTAGTTTTCAATATCTAGAAGTGTATCTACTCATTACAAAGTAGCATAGGGAAATACCGGGAAGAAGTTCGTTCTCTAGGGGAATATCAAAGAGGAAATAAAGGCAGCTCCCACAAGCAAGGTTTTCAAGATCGGGATCCTACCTAGGATCGTTTTCGTCTTTGCAAGATCGTGATCGTAAGATCGGACCGGGATCCTAAGATCCTACTATAATGCTATTTTTTAATAATCTTTGTAATATTATTTAAATCTATAAATTATTATATATTATAAACATGAAATTATATGAATATTTCATGAAAATATTGTCCTAAATTATGAATATGGGAATTACATGTTGTTTTTAAATTATATAAAAACATAAATCATAAATTTGTAGTTTTTTAGTTTAAGGTTCGAGAAAAGTAAGATCGGTTCGGAGTAGATCTTAAGATCCTATGGTTAAGATTGGGATCCTATAAGATCTTAAGCTTGTTAAGATACTACGTAGGATCTGAATCGCTTTTGCTTTGTAGAATCGTAAAATCGTAAGAACCTAAGATGAGGATCGGGATCTTAACAACTATGCCCACAAGAACCCTAATTCTCTTCACAAACGCCACAAAGTCTCTTAAATAAGCACTTAAACGCAACAATGAAACCTAATGAACATGCCAAACCCTAAAACAGACATCAAAACATCAAAAACCACAATGAAAACTATAATAAGCACTTAAAAATAACCAGTACGGACAAAACAAGAACTGTTAAATCTCTTTAATATTCATTAAAAAAAATAATGAACCTCAAATACCCTAAAAACACTTCAAAAGCCCTAACCGCAAAACCACAGTCATCACAGAATCAAAAAACACAACGGCAACAACAACAACAACAACCTGTCTAATAATCATACCTAAGGTGTCTAGTAACGAAATAGTTTATAAAATCAAAACAAAGAGGAATTGTGGGTTACTGTGCAAAAATCGTTTATAAAATCGCACTTTTTTTACGTACTTGTCTTGCACCCATTTTGATAAAAATAAACAAACAACAAAGATCAACGGATTAAGAAGTTGTAAGTGTTGTGTGTGTGCGCTTTTTGCGAGGGTTTTTGTTAGTGTGTGTTTTGTATTTTTTTTTAATTTATTTATGTTCATGCACGTATCCCAAGGCAAAAATATACCAAAGAATAATAATAATAATAATAATAATAAAAAAAAAAAAAGATTTTGTGTCATTTATAATTTTTTTTCTTTTTCAAGATAAAAAGTACATCATCAGTCGAGCACACGCGTACCGACACCACATTTGTAATGGTTCAAATTCTAATTCATTTGTAGAGATCAATAAATTTTACTTGATGTCAGTTTTATATAAACGCTTCCAGAATTATATTTTTCACGTTTAAGTGAAGCCGCATTACCACAATTTAACCTCAACTAAACGAGACACGGGGTACACTCAATACACTATAAACTTTAAACCAAATAAACTACAACCACCCTTATCTTATCATGTGAGGTCTAGTTACTTTTCCTGATTCCCTCTTCTTCTACCTTCGATACACTCCACACAAAGAACAAGGAAACCCTTTTGACTAATTCTAATGGAGATATCAAGAGAACCTACTCCTCTTTTTCCCAAATCTCCTTCCCCTATTCCATCTTCCCCACACGCAAACAATATTCCCTGCTATCCTCCATCACCATCAACATGTAAACTGTAGCTCCTTTTCTTGTATTCCCAGGTTACATCGAGACCCAAACCACTCCACAGGGGTCGAATCTTATTGAACTCGAGGCATAGAAAGAGGAGATAACCCAAAATAGTGAAACCCCATCTTTGGAATATCAAAAGTGGGTCAAGAGCTTTCCATGGATTGTCCCTTAAGAGCCTTGATTTCCAGGAGAAGCAAGTCACACCGAGAACTTCAAACTCACCTCAAACAAATCTCAGTCAAGCGTAATCAAGGAGAAGGAAGGGTGTGGCAAGCTTGGAATCAAGTGGGATTTTCCTGTGGTGACTCTTGAATCCAACCCACCATCGAATTCTTTGTAAGGTTTAAACTCAAACTTGTGACTTTTGTTTTTTTTTTAAAACTATCGAATGGTACATAGATTTGATGATTTTTGTTTCCTGTTAAACCTTATCGAATTGGTATCTATTCTTGAGATTTTTATGTTTTTTTTTTTGGATTATCAGTATATGTGTCGAGTTATGTTGGTTGTGGTGTGGTTTAAAATGGTTTTTGGAACTAATGAGAATCATAAGAACACTACTTTGAAACTATCTATTGGCTCGGAACCATAATGATTGTGCCGTTTGATGTGTTGTGTCGCATTGTTCATCCTTGTAGTCGAGTCAAATTGTTGTGGTGTCAAGATTTCTAAAACTAGTATTGGACTTTAAGTCGGTTTGAGTTTCCCCAAACGTGCTACTGTGAAGGTTTGGTCTTCGCTCGAATGTTATGGGTTTTGATTTAGAGTCATGTTAGTCGAATTTTTTTAGTCTCAAAAGAGTGCACTTATAGTGTTTGTGTTTATGTCTATAAGAGTTCAACCACCAAAATGGGTTTGTGGTCGAGCATAGAGAGGTCCATAGGTCTTAGTCCTTGCCATATTAGTTACTTGTGCTCATGGCTGTGGTTGTGCTCGTGGTTGGGTCGAGTGGTACTCGACTCAAGCACCTCCTAGGCACTCAAGTGTAGCATGGTCGTGGCCTAAGATATAGTATGGCAGTCACGAACTTGGCTCAAAGATGTGGTTAACACTCATTTTCCTTGTTTCGAGTCCCCATTATATGACGTTAGCAACGCCCTCTTGGGTGCTTGATTCAACGAGATAGCAACACTACCACTCTTGTACCATAAATCTCGGTCAAAGTCTCGTTCTCAAACCCGTTGCCACTCGCTAAAATTACTCAAGTCATGAACAATATAAACATTTCAATGATAGTAAAAAAAAACCATTTTTGTCTACTGGATTTAGTTTCCAGCGAAAGGAAAAAAAAGAAAAACCAACTAAGTGTTGGGCTTATTTCACAAACAGAAATTTTGGACACTTTTTTTGTGTGGGCCGAAGCCCATATGTGTGACTTGGGTCGCTATTGTTGTTGTTTCCCTTGTTCCTTAACAGACCGCTGGACATTAACATTAGGAGCCCAAGTCAAAGTATAAACATCTAGCCCAGTTCACTGTGTTGCGTGGGCCACAACCCCTTTCCCCCTCCTCGACCCACCAATAACATCTATTATAACTCGACACTTTTGTTAATCTAATGGTCATTTAAAAGGCATGTCGACTACATATTAAGAAGAGCTTGACAAGAGGAAATGAATATCACAATTTGTCCTAATTATATAACGACTCAATGATTTATATATGATTTATGGATAACATTTAACATGACATGAGCTTTTAAAATAAGAACATTGCGATACACTCAAGCACGTCACTTTTAAACGATATGTGTGTATATATATATATATATATATATATATATATATATATATATATATATATATATATAGGGGCACGTTCTATGCAGTACCCATATTAGATGCAGTACTTTACAGTACCAATCTAAATCAATAAGAATTTAGTACTATTAAATATTTTTATTTAATTCAAAGGGTATAATTGTCAAACACATTTTCATTTTTTTTTTTTTTTTTTTTAATTTTTAATTAAAAAACGTTTTTTTTTTAATTCCCTAATTTTAGGATTTTTTTCTTCCTTCGGTGTACATGTTTTCACAAAAATGAGATGCATAGGTTTTTTTTTTTTTTTTTTTTTTTTTTTTTTTTTTTTTACTTATTATTTTTATTTTTAATATTGTTAATTTACATATGTTTCTTGTGTACAATTGTTTAGACATCAAACTTTTTTTGCTTAAAATGATAATTGCACATATGTTTCTAGTGTACATTCTTTAATCTTTAAATTTATAACCAAAAACATAAACATATACATGTAACTTATAAATTTATAACAAACCAAAAACATAAATAGTATACATAAAATTTGATATCAAATGAAATACAATCAAATACAAAATATATCTTGTTAAATATAGATGCGCACGTCATTAAAAAACATGTGTGCACTCTTCCAAGAACATATGTGCACGCTTCGCGTTTTCATCAAATTCATTAGAACATATGAGTACCCTTCCAAGACACATGTGCACTCTTTATATTAGTCATCGTCTCCATCTTTATCAAAGATCAATGTTGCAAAAATCGTGAATCGGTAGCCGGGCTGTCGACCACCCTGCAGCGAGTAATCGGCCAAGGCGGGATTAATCGGTGATTAATCGGATTGGCATTTTTTGCATGTTTTGGGTATTTCTGGAGACCAAACTAAAGATCGTAACTGATTACAAGCCTACTATGTTTCCAAACCTTAATAAAAGGCTCCAATTCTGATTATGAGGCTCATTGTGCATTATAAGTGAAATAAACGATCCTCAAATTAAGTAGAATGCCTAAATTTTCATTTTTTTAAACCTGACCGATTTGGCCGATTCAACCGATTTTTGGCCGAATTGGCCGATTTTTGGCCGATTCGGCCGATTTTTTTGCCTGACCGATTTTTTGGCCGATTTTCACTATTCTACAAGGTACTGGGCCGATTAACGATTAATCGGCCGATTTAGCCGATTTTTGCAACATTGTCAAAGATGTTCAATACCTGAAACTAAAAAACAATTACTCGTATTATTTTATTTTATCATAAACAACTAGCAAACACATATTCATAATTATAACATATATGCATACATCTTTCATTGATTTTATTTCAGCTTCAAAACACATATGCACACCAGTTAAATTATTTTATACCAACCATAATAAGAGATGATTACTTTTTTATTATTACAAAATCACATCTAAAAAAAAAAAAAAAAAAACACGAATCAATACTCGATTCAAGCAATAATCCAACAATTTCAGAAAATTAAATTTACACGTATACAACCAAGTAAAAGATCAACAGAATTAATAATTACTTTTTTATAAAAAAAATCTAGAAACTTACAGGGATCTTACGAAGATGAACTTGAGCCTTGAATTAGATGTAATAACCAGGCGCTTAAAACCCACCTTTCATTGCTCTAAAATTTTATTTTTAAAATCTTTAATACCCATTAACTAATAAAGATTTTAATTTTTTTCAGATCTTTGATGCTTATTTTTTTTTCAGGCCGAACAATAGATCTACAGATTGAGGTGGCGGTTTTTTGGTGGTGGTTATTAGGTTTAGAGAGAAAAATGTAGAAGATAAATGGATAAATTGTTTCCCAGGATTTTTTTAGGATAGAAATGTTAAGTGGAATACCAATAATACCCTTTCAACATTTTGTTTAATTGCAATTTTGGCACTTTTAATCCTAACCT
Organism: Artemisia tridentata subsp. tridentata; assembly: GCA_021014915.2. Lineage (NCBI taxonomy): Eukaryota > Viridiplantae > Streptophyta > Magnoliopsida > Asterales > Asteraceae > Artemisia > Artemisia tridentata. Next base: position 503,561,684 of record CP139509.1, read on the forward strand.
TTGATCAAACTCATCTAATGGCCTAGATTCAATTTAAGAGTACTGTAAAGTACTGCATCTAATATTGGTACTGCATAGAATACAACACTATATATATATATATATATATATATATATATATATATATATATATATATATATATATATATATATATATATATACGAACAAATATTTAAGTTGTAAATCATAAACTAGCTAAATGTTTTTCATAACTTACAACTTGAAAGGGTCATGTCCAAAACTTATATAAGTCAAGTAAATGAGAAACGAATATTTCTTGTAAACTTCAACTATTAAAACAACATGTTCGCGCAAACACAATTCATAATTCACCATATATTCGTAGAACCTTTTCAACTTCACATTTTTTTTCACAAAGACTATATGTTTATATATGAAAGTATATATACACACGTTCATTCACTTAAACGCCAACATTCCTATATGTCGTTCACGTTGACATTTTATAGTCATTATCTTTCGTGCGTAGTTTTCCGATCTCTGTCAATTCGAAGGTTTACTAGTCTTAATCTTTTACACGTTTGTACACTCCAATGAGCCAATATCTACAAATACTAAAATCATTGTTTCAACTTAAATGCTGCCACACCAGCAACACCAACATGAACTCTTTAAAACATTTGGAATTCGTGAATTTGAACTGTGAACTAAAAATAAACCTTACTAATCTAGGTCGCGTGTCGGTGCCGTACACTATTGTTACTTGATTTATTCACTTAAGACGACTATTTCTGAGGTGAGTTCTCGTAGCCCCTTTTTCATTATGTTTTCCTTGGGGGAAAATGGTACTCAAATGATATTTTGACTGTTTTCATGCTGTAATACATCGTTTTCATGTTTTTGGACATATATGTGTGATGATGCGATTATGTGATACAAATTGTTTTGACTGTGTGTACATGAATGCGCAACTGTTAACTCTCTTTGAGAGCCGAAACATTATGATAGATCTATCGGGGTAGCTCCCCTCTGTGTGTACTGTTTATGGTTGTGACATTGTGATAGGTTCAGTTGGCGCGACACTATTTTGTTTGGATAACATTTTCATAACTTGCATTCATTTGCACTAATGTCCTACACCATTATTCACAGCTTCGTGGTTTAACATTTCAAACCTACGAGCTCACCAACATTATGTTGACGTTTTCGAGTATCCATTTTTAGGTGTTAAGAATGAAGGTACTATAGAAGGTTGAGTATTGGCCCGACTTAGCGAGACTTAGACAAGACTCTTCCGGGTTATAACTCGTGAAGCTGCATTTGGTTATTGCTTAGTGATGTTGTTTAGCTCTGAGACTCGTGATAATTTGGATATTTGTACTCATCCCAGTTGCGGGAGTTGTGACTTTTATGTGTTCTATGTATTACATTTAGTATTTATCTATTGTGACACCTTGTGTTCTTGACAATGAGGTCATACCCCGTAAATGTCATTTCGCTGCGCCGTTTTTGGGGTGTGACATGGGCCAAGCTAAAAATTGGGGAGGTGATTTGCACACCAAATAAATTGATGGAGACACCACAATATTACACCCCTAATGCATATGTTACAACATACCATGTGCATAATTGTGTTGTCCCCATTAATTTATTTGGTGTGCAAATCACCTCTCTAAAAATTGAGGTGTACCAATTTTTAGCCGGGTATTGGCCGGATATACCCGTGTTTAGCCGGGTCTTGGCCGGATATAGCTGGATTTAACCGGATATAGTCGGGTCTTGGTCGGATATGACCGGGTTTATCCGGTTCTTGACCGGATCTAACCGGGTTTAGTCGGGTCTTCGCCGGATTAGCCGGGTCTTTCCTGGACATGACCAGGTTTAGCCGGATGGCCGGATATATCCAGGTCATGGCCGGATCTAACCGGGTTTAGCCGGATCTAACCGGCTTTAGCCGGGTTTTGTGCGGATAGTGGTGGTTTAGAAAGATATAACTTTGAAATTATATTAAAAAAGGTTTTATAACCTCAAAATGTCACACATTATAAAAACTCAAAATGTGACTAGTCATCTAATTTTTACGGTGACAACTGTCAAAGAACACACACTATTACTAGCTTATAGTCAGTTGTATGAGTTGTATGTGTCATTAGTTCTCGTAAGAGATCACTGCAAATAGGAAACATGATGGTCAAATCTTTTATCAACAAGAATAGTTTGGGGGTTAAAGGTGACTAGTCGGAACTATGGTTCCGTAAGAAGAAAGAGCAAACTAGATTAAGGGTTAAATCTGCAGTTGAGCCCCATAATAGACTTAGCTTATGATGGCCTTGACTCACTTACACTTTGTATTTTGGTTGACGAATATAGAATATGTTAAAGGTAGACTCATAGGAGATGCATTCAGAAATGGTGAAAATTTCATTCAAAATGTTGTAAAAAATTGGATGTTTTTTGAGTTGCTTAACATTTGTAACATTGCAGCTTGCGCTCATTAGCTTTTAATATGATGTATCAAATTATTCCATATTTTTGCATCCAAACACCCTTTTAAACAGTGTGTGCATCTCTAAAATCCCAGATTTGCATGTTTGTGTGTTTACTTTTTTTCTAGAGGCATAACAAAATTGGAAAGGTGCTCTACAAGCCATCAAAAGGAAGAAGGATTGTGGCTAGACTACCATTCTTACCCATCAAGGTATGATCATTTTTTGTTTACTTCCCTCATTTCTTAGTTACTATTAGTATTATTATCAAGTTTTTCTTCACCATATGTTAACTCATAATATATTGTTGTTACTGTCCCAACACTTTCAAAACATTTTTAAAAAGCTAACAATGTTGTTTTATGTCATTCCAGGGGTTTTAGGGAGTGGGATAATGAGAACTTGCATAAGTAGGTACTACACGAACTCAACTACTCAAGGACGGCGATGTGGGATGAGAATTTAGTGAGAGCATTTTTTTGTATAAACCTATTCTAATGTTTTATGCTAATGGATTTGTACTAATTATCAGAAAAAAGGTTCTACTTAATGAGTTTGTAATTCTTTTTGTGTGTGCATTTATGTATTAGAAGTACATTATGACTTGCTTAGGAACAATATAAAACCTCAGCTTGCTATGACGAATGGGACAAACTATGTGGAAATACATATAGAGCTTACGTATTTGCTACTGAAATTATCAAGAAATTAGCAACTACTAATATAATTATTGTCATTATTCCTATGAATCAGTGTTGTGTTATTATTGCCATTATTATCATTGATCAATATTATGTTATAAGGTTTTGATTTTACTTTGAGTTAATTAACATGTAAATGACAAGGTTTAATTGGATATTTGAAGTTTTATAAATTAAAGCTTTTACTTATTAAATGATTTTAGTTTCATGTCTATATATGATAAGCTAATGTGTACTTTAATTTTTGTTTTTGTGTGTGAAGGTTTATTGGTACGACATGGATGATTCTATTAGGAGGCGATGTCATCGTGATAAAGCTCCTAACCAAAGAGATAGGGATTAGGATATTAGTAGAGAAAAAGAAAATTATGAATGTATCTCTATAAACACAACATATGTTATCGAAATTGTTAATAATTTTAATATAAAACACTTAAAACGTTAAATTTGTTTTTCCAATGTTACATATTTGTTTTCATCATCATTCATTATTTATATGCAATAATATCATGGGTCTTAATTTTTATAATACGATATGCATCTTCATTTTGTATTCATTATGCGCCTTTTTTTTAGAAGTATTCATCATGTTTATAACATGAATTTATCTAATTCTGATTTTTAAATGAAATATTAATATTTCAAGATACGAAAAATAAATTAGAAGAGTAAAGTCGGGTAAGGAGTTTTAAGACAATATTTTTTTACTTCTATCGTCCAAACTCAAACACATCTTACATATTGAAATAAACCAACAAGTCAACATAAACCGGACTCTTTTGTTCTAAACCCATTTGCAAAAGTTTTAATCAAACTCATTTGTCTCGAATCTTTAAAGGAAAACAAACGGATAAACTTTTTCAGTAGTGCTGCAAATTACCAGAACAGCAATTAGATCATATGTAATACAATACATAACATTAAGAAAATATATATACAAACCCTCAAATTTATAATTTTTCCATAAAAGGCCCTTCAAGTAGACAATGCATAACATTAACTCTGTTATTAACCCCGCGTGAAAATATGAACGTTCAAACATGTGACCAACGCTTTAACTCAACATCCCGATTTTAACATTTTCAAAAAATTACTACCGCAAATTACGATAACAGCAATTAGATCAAACCGATGTGCGTAGCACGGGTCTGAAATGCATAACATTAACTCTGTTATTAGCCCCACGTGACAATATGAACGTTGAACAACAATTAGATCAAAAAACGCTTAAGTTATGTGTACTATAAACTGTTTGTTTATCTTTTGAAATAGTGTTATTCTTATTAGCTTTGAAATAACATGTTATGCGTTACGATGATGAAACACACTCATGGATTTGATACATTTTCCATGAAACAATTCTATTCACAAAAAGGTACTTAAAAGAACTTCATTTATTCATTCGATACTCGATCAAAACTAAGCCTATTAACTAAATACAGATAACCATTACAAAACTCAGGATTTTTTCATAATGAACAAAGCCCGTGCATCGCACGGGCCATGCTGTCTTGTATTATTAAATTAAAAGTTGCAAAACCGTTCAGTTTTACTAGATGTCATGAAAGCAAACTAACCTGCACTTATATGTGTATGAGTAATTTAATTATAGATATCTATACTACATATAAAGTATGAATGACTCTCTCTCCTCTTGGTCTTAAAATTAAGACTTACAAGCTATAATGCTTATTGTACAATACACAAAGCACTATTAATGATCTTTCTCATCAATCTTAATTTTAAGACTTACAAGTCTTAAAGCTTAATGTACAAAATACAAAACACTATTAATTTGGTCAAAATATTTAATGTAGTTAATTAATTAATTGGTCAATAAATACAATTAATTTAGTTATTAAAACACCCCTTACATAAGAAATACAAATTATCAAGCATATTGTACAACCAACTTAAACACAATTCCTACATTAAATGTTACTAATACAAATAATAAAGCATATTATACAAATATTCATGCACGAATGGGCAACGGGCCAAACGGGCACGGGCCAAACGGGCTAGAACCCGAACGGACACGGGTCAAACGGTCACGGGCTAAACGGGCACGGGCCAAACGGGCTAGAACCCGAACGGACACGGGCCAAACGGGCACGGGCTAAACGGGCACTGGCCAAACGGGCTCATGTTATACGAATGACTTTAAAAAAGACCCAAAAAGACGACATAAATTCCTTAGTTAAGGAGTTGAAATACGTCACATGAAATTCTTGATATCCGTAAATTTATTATTAAAAAGAACATAATAAACTAAAATACATGATTCACCGGAAAATATTATTTCAGGGTACCCGCCGCCGCAACGCACGGGTACCCTGCTAGTATAATATGAATGCAAGAATCATGTTCGATGTTACATGTCAACATGTTAATTAACCATGGCAAAGACAAATGCATTGATATTACTATATTAGGTCCGGGTGAAATTGGCTTAAAGGTAACTGAAATGAGCTTTTAAAAATGAGTAGAGCTTCAGGTCAGTTAAATTAATCAAATACCATTGAAAAATATAAGGGATGAACACGTATAAGTTTCAAATATATATTTGAATTTAATTTGATTTATTTTTATGTCATTTTACAACAATAAGCTCTGGTTACAACTAATTCATCAAATACTTCCATGAAAACAAAAACTCGGCTTGCAGCTTATGATATAAGCTCCAACTCAAGTTCTAGCTCGAGCTAATTTTGCAAAACATACCCAATATATAAGAGTTATGTAGCTTGAAGGGTAAGCTAGCTAACGATGGGCTAAGCATATACATAAACATGGGCTAACAATTAATGATCATGAGATAATAAGCCACGTTAATACACCCACAAAGTTTGAGTGGATAAACACTCGGACAAGAACTCTTTAAACAATGAAGTTGGAGGGCCTTTGGTGAAGATGGGAATATACCGATAATATGAAAGAACATGAAAAAAGCGAACATGCCAACTAGCAATCAAATCACGCACACAATGTCAATCGTATTGTGCTTAGTTCTTATGTGCACACGATTAGAGGACATATACATTGCACTAACCTTATTACAATAAACCAAAGCAGCGGAAAAGAGGGTACTAAGCTCCTGAAGCAAGTTATGAGTCCAAGTGGTTTCGGCATTTTGCTCAGCTTAGAGGGAGGGGTACCATGGCACGCCGTTTAGGTGTCGTTTGTGCCAAATCAACGCCACCTCAGCATTTCACATACAAAAAATACCCCCTCTACCGGTTTGAGCCGTTTGCGTGTCGTTTCGCAGTTTTTGAGCCCACCATTTTTTTTCTACTTTTTCAAACAAACAAATATTTCATTAATTCAAATAAGAATACAAATTACATAAAAAAACATAAATAAATACATAAAAATATGAATAACTACAAAAAAAAGGAATACAAACCAAAAACTAATTGTGAGAGGTTAACTTTTGTTGCCACACAACTAGTTTCTAGCCTACTAGCCTAGCACTCTTTGTGAACAACATATATCCCTTTCAATCCCTACTAGGGCTTAAAATCAAGGGATCTTAGATCAGTTTTGAGAAGAAAAAAACCCAGGTAAAATTTCAATGTTTATTTACTGTATCTTTTTTTTTTTTTTTTTTTTTTTTAATGATTTGGTCAAACTTTATGCTTTAAAAATCTACATGCATGGACTGACCCGGCCACTTGGAAGCCTTTGAATTTTATAATTTCAACTTTTGGCTTGGGCGTAAAAGAGTATTTTTTAGTCAATATACATTAGTGTTTTATACAAACTATAGCCGGGTCTTGGCCGGACATGACCGAGTTTAGCCGGGTTTTGGCCGGATGGCCGGATATAGCCGGGTCTTGGCCGGACATGGCCGGGTTTTGGCCGGAAATGACCGGGTTTGGCCGGATTAGCCGGGTAAAGCCATGTCTTGGCCGGATATGACCGGGTTTAGCCGGGTCTAACCGGATAAAGCCATGTCTTGGCCGGATATGACCGGGTTTAGTCGGTTCTTGGCCGGATATAGCCGGGTTTTGTGCGGATAGTGGTGGTTTAAAAAGATATAGGTTTCAAATTATTTTAAAAAAGCTTTTATAATAACCTCAAAATGTCACACATTAGGCTAGTCACAGTGGTGACCCCGGCTGACACGTCAACTTTCTCTCTCCGGTGACCAGACATGACCAATTTGCCCATCGAACCACAAAGGGCTCGACTGATATTAATATCGGTCACCCACAAAGATCGACCGATAATTTACGAGCCATTGTGGCTAGCCTTATAAAACCTTAAAACGTGACTAGTCTTTTTTTTTTTAATCGACAACTAACAAGTATTGAAGTAACACATGCTTTGTAACTACAAGTTTTTGAATGATGAAAGAAAACTACGGTTTCGAAGTGCAAGTCAAGAATTACCAGGCAAAGATGTCGACCACTATGAGTTCACAATGGAATTTAATTTCACTTGTTCCAAGAATGTTAAACGGAAATCTAGTCTTGAACCTACAACCACTCTATTAGTAGCTGTTAGTCAGTTCTATTAGTAGCTTTTAGTCAGTTCTATGAGTCATTAGTTCTCTATCAGTACAGTTAGGAAACATGATGGTCATATCTTTTATCAACACGAATAGTTTGGGGGTTAAAGGTGACTAGTCAGAACCATGGTCCCGTAAGAAGAAAGAGCAAACTAGTTTGGGGACTAAATCTGCAGTTGAGCCCCAAATTAGACTTAGCTCATTTTGAGCTTTAACCGGGGTTGATCTCGAGTAGCTTATGATGGCCTTGACTCATTTAAACTTTGTATTTTGGTTGACTAATATAGAACATGTTAAAGGAAGACTCATAGGAGATGGATTCAGAAATGGAGAAACTTTCATTCAGAATGTTGTAAAAAATTGGATGTTATTTGTAAGTTGTAACATTGTGCTCATTAGCTTTTAACTACAGAAAGGGCTTTATGTAGAAATGGCTTTTTACTAACGTCATAAACTTAGCCAAGCACCCCTTAAGTCTACTAAACCTCATGTAGAAAAATAAGGTAGTCTTATAGGAGATACAAATGGAGGATATTTGATTTTTGTATATGTGATTTGTAATTGGAAAAGTTAGCCACATAATTGAGTTTCCATAAAAGCTATGTTTATGAGAAAAATTTATTGTTCTGTTATCATACTTTACAAGTGCGACCGAACTCAATGACCGAATTTGTCCTTTGTTTTGTTTGAGAAGTAGTTAAGCCATAATGGATTGGTTCCATGTGTACTTTTGAAATACAGTACATGAGTTTTATCAGGTGTTACTTATTCAACATGAGATTGCAAATGTTCTCTATTATTAGTGTTCAAGTTATTTACGCATTCAATTCTTGTCGGTGATAACTTTGTCTTTCTTCTAGCTGAATTGCCATCTTAAGTATATATCCTTGAACCTGGTAATTAGATATTTGTTTCTTGTTTGGATTTGTCTCAACACAACTTCTCTTCATCTTTTATGTTATATCAGATAAAAAATGTCTAAAAGAGTTAAAGGAACGGCTATCGGTATTGATCTTGGAACAACTTACTCGTGTGTTGCTATCTGGTTTGACAACAAGAATCGGGTGGAGATCATTCCTAATGAACAGGGAAACAGAATCCACCCCGTCTTGTGTAGCTTTCAATGATTCAGAGTTGTTAGTAGGCGAGAGTGCAAAAAATCAGATAGCTAGGAACCCTGCGAACACAGTATTTGGTAAAATCTTTCTATTTAAAAGATTTCTGTAACTATTTTATGCTTTTGTTTTTTCGGAAATTTTGGTTGCTAATCATAAGCGTTCTAAGAATTTCAGATGTTAAGCGTTTGATCGGAAGCAAATTCAATGATCCTCAAGTGCATAAGGACATGGAATTGTGGCCGTTTAAGGTTATGAAAGGGGATTCTGAGAAACCAAGTGTTGTAGTTGAGTACAAAGGTGAAGAGAAGAAATTTGCACCTGAAGAATTATCAGCTATGGTTCTTAAGAAGATGAAAGAAACTGCTGAACTGTTTCTTGGAGAAGAGGTAAAAAATGCTGTGATCACAGTTCCTGCTTATTTCAATAACCAACAACGAGAGGCTACAAAGGAAGCAGGAACCCGTGCGGGCCTCAATGTATTGCGTTTGCTAAATGAGCCGACATCTGCTGCAATTGCATATGGTGTCGACAATTTGTCAGAAAATAATTGGAACACAGATAAGAAGACTGTTTTGGTATTTGATTTGGGTGGCGGAACCTTTGATGTATCTCTTTTGACAATTTGTAAAAAGGGTGTTATTGAAGTCAAAACTGTTGGGGGCGATACTCATTTAGGTGGTGAAGATTTTGATGCGGCTCTCGTTAATTACTGCATAAATGAATTCAAGAAAAAAAATGCTGGTGTCGACATACTAGGTAATCCAAGAGCATTAGGGAGGTTGAAAGTTGCTTGTGAAAAAGCAAAGAGGGATTTGTCATCAACCATTTTTACTCCAATTGAAATTGATTGTTTGCATGAGGGCATTGACTTTTCTACCAAAATTACCAGAGCCAAATTTGAGGAGCTAAATGCAACTTACTTTGACAAATGCATTCAACTAATGGAAAGATGTTTACTTGATGGTGAAATGAAGAAGAAGGATGTGGATGAGGTGGTTCTTGTTGGTGGTTCGAGTAGGATTCCAAAAGTTCAACGAATGGTAGAGGAGTTTTTTGGTGGGAAGACACTTTGCAGGAGTTTAAATGGTGACGAGGCTGTTGCTTCTGGTGCAGCAATTTTGGCTGCAAGGTTAAACTGTGCTAAAATGAAGAAAGATGTGGTGTTACTAGATGTGACTCCTCGCTCACTTGGAATAGCTGTCGATGAGGATCGGGGTAAAGATTATATAATGGGAGTTATTATCCCCAGGAACACATCCATACCCATAAGCAGGAAGAAAATATTTCCTTTACGTGTCAACCAAACAAGAGTGGATATCATAGTGTACCAAGGTGAGAACGCCAAAGTTAAGGACAACATATTTCTTGGCAAGTTTGACCTTAATGGGCTAATCCTAGGTCCTGATGGGAGATCAACAATCGAGGTCTGTTTCAGTTTAGATACTAATGGGATCCTTCTAGTCTCTGCAGAGGAAATATCCACAGGCCAGAGAAAATCAATCACTATTACTAAAACCTGAAATCTGTCCAAGTGTTTTAAACGTATTCAAACTTACGAGCTTTTGCTTTTGATGTCCAGAATGATCTTTTTTTGTATAAACCGGATTATTTTATATATCTTCTATGTTTTATTGTTTCATGTAAAAACTAAAAAGGCCCGAACAAAACCCTGTGATTGTAGGTATAAGCGCGTCTCTCTTTAAATAAGCCACAAAATTGAGCTTATAATCCCTTAATATAAGTTCATATATGTTCAAACTTATAAGTTTATTTGAGCTTATTTTGGGTATGTAAACTAATAAACTTGCAGGCCGATAAAAAACTTAAACAAACACCACGTAAGATGATCATCAACATCACGTTTTCTCTACCCAGCTAAAGTTGCTAGATCATTACATGAGTAGAAGTGTAAAACGTTGATGTTCAAATAAAATAAAATAAAAAATGAAGAAGTGTAAAACGTTGGTCATCCGAGGATTGTGAGTAGCCTTTCAGATAATTTTAATACCTAAATTAACAAAAAAATTTAAGGTGAGCTGTTTTATTTTTAAACGAAAATTTCTCATTCTATGATATGAGAATAGCAAAGTTACTATTGTGTTTAAATGAAAACTAGCACAACCTGAACATGCAATCATTCGGAGCACTCGGTATACACTTTAATTTATACACAACCATTTTCACTTTATATAAATCCCTTTTACACAACCATTTTTACACACAAACTAAATCACTTCCATTTCCACTTTCATTTCTTTACTATATCACAAAAAGTGTCTCAACATTCAAATGATCCTTTTTTTAATAACCTTCTCGGGATGTCGCAACATCCAAACTCATCATCTTCGTCAAATCCCGCTACACCTTCATCCGCAAACTCAATATCTTCCTCATCACAACCTCACTTTGCTCTGTTTGGTAGCCAATATACTATGCCACAACACACACCCGAGCAATATTATCATGAAGTTTTCAGAGAAGTAAGCAGTCACTAGACGGTCATGAGCATCGTAACAATCTCTATCTATCGTGTTTCGATAACTTGGGGTTTTGGGATTGTAGACGTGGAAGCTTGAATAACCCTAACTGAATCTTTTAAAAACTCTAGATCGATATTAATGACTTCTTTTTCTTCTGAGGATGTAAACAATAATTGATCGAAATCCATTTGTTTTCGATGAGATTCGTAGAGTATATAAGAAAGAATGTGTTTCAAAGCTTGAATGAAAATGAAAGAGTATTGAGTTATTTATAGGAATACAATAAATAACATTTTTGTTTTTTTATTTATTTTTTATTTTTTATTTTATTTTATTTATTTATTTATTTTTTTTATGATGACCAAACGGTTATAATTTTGGACCGTTGGGGTGGGTTTTTGTGCCAAGCCAAGCCAGCGACTCGGTCGATGGGAAGACCAAGTCCTCCCATTTTTCATACGATGCGTCGAAACAGGGGGCGTAACAAGGGGGGCTCCCTTTGGGTGACCAGCTCGGTCAACAAACCATTACGGATGGTCTAACTATTTTGGCGAATATTGTAATTGAGGGTCTTAAAATATCAAAGTTCTAAAGACGAGGCTTGCAAAAAACTGTGACCAACCAGGCAACTATTTATATAGAAACCTTCGAAAATCCGGGCATTAGATATTCAAGGAGCCTAAAGCCTTAGTTTTAGTTGTTTTACCTTTGAGTCACCATTGAGAATATATGATGTAGAAAATGATATCCCTTACTTTATAATAGACTACTTTCAAAAAAACATCAAATGCATGTGTCAGTACGTATGCGCGCAAAATATTACGTATATGTATGCGAGTGTGACTATTATTAAGGTATTACGTTCCCGTATCTCGTTCATTAGTGAACAATACAATGAATTTGTTTGGCGACAAACTTATTGAAGCTTATAAGAGCTTGAGTTTTTAAGATAAGATGACTTATAAAGTAAGCTTTGTTTGCCACACAAACTTATGGAGGCTTTTATAAGCTATACATTTATATAAGCTCAAGCTAACTAAAATAAGCTTTTACAAATAAGTAGAGCTTAAAGTCAGGCAAATTAATCAAATACCATTGAATATATAAAGGATGAACACATACTAGCTTGAAATATATATCTGAATTTAATTTGATTTTTTTTAATGTCATTTTACAACAATAAGCTCCGGCTACAACTAATTCATCAAATACTTCCATGAAAACAAAAACTCAGCTTGCAGCTTATAATATAAGCTCCAACTTAAGTTCTAGCTGATTTTGCAAAACATACCCAATATATAAGAGTTCTATAGCTTGGAGGGTAAGCTAGCTAACGATGGGCTAAGCATATACATAAACATGGGCTAATAATTAATGATCATGGATAATATGCTACGTTAATACACCCACACAGTTTGAGTTGATAAACACTCAAGTTGGACCAGAACTCTGTAAATAATGAGTTCGGAAGGCCTTTGGTGAAGATGACAACATATTGATAATGTGAAGGAACATGAAAAAAGCGAACATGCCAACTAGCAATCAAATCACGCGCACAATGTCAATCTCATTGTGGTTAGTTCTTGCGTGCATAGTTGCACACGATTAAAGGACAAGTACACTGCGCTAACCTTATCAAAATAAACCAAGGTAGCGGAAAATAGAGGGTATGAAGCTCCTGAAGCAAGTTATGAGTCCAAGTGGTTTTGGCATTTTGCTCAGCTTGTTAGGAATAAAACATATATAAGCAGCGAAAGCATAAAAGTACAAGTTTATGAAAAATTACACGCTTACGAGCATAAGTCATATTCTAATGAGTAAAATTTTGTAGATGTATATAGCTATAAATCTTTATAACTAAAATTAAATGTATATATGTAGACGTGATGTTACTAAAGTCGTCTAGAAGAAAAAAAAAAAAAAAAAAAAAAAAAAAAACTTGCTATGAAATCTGATACTAAAGTCACAAGCAACTATGTACATGTTGTTAGTATTAAAGAAAAGTGATGGTCATTCTTGTATTTAGAACTTTGTGGGCTCATGGACTAAGCTAATAGGTTAGAAGATATGTATAAGTTAATCATTTAAATCTTATTGTAATCTAAGTCAAATCCAAGTCCAAACCGAGCCCATAGAAAGCCCATTAGGGCGTTTGTTACTAACTATATAAGGCACCTCATAGCTCATTTGTGAGGTGTGCTTGAGTGTGTAAGTGTGTGCTTTATATATGAAATTATCTCTTTCTTTCTCTCTTCTCTCTCTAATATATACGACATACACATACTCTTTGTACCACCATTCGTGCATCAATATTGTGTGATAAGGTTATAGCTCTAAGGTCCTACAAGTGGTATCAATCGCCTAACAATGATTTAGGAGTGATTTGAGTTTTGTTTTGTCCCGTTTTTTCTAGCTTTCTACTCGTATTTTTCTTAAAAGTTTTTATTTATTTATTTATTTATTTTTTATTTTATTTATATTTTTTTTTTAATTTTTTTTTTTGTGGTTTTAGTACTTTTTTGATTACAAACTAGTGTTATAAACCTTTTGTCACAAAAAAGTTTCAAGCTTTTTGGTTAAATTTTGAGTTTTGGATTCGTACTTTTCATGTTCTTGCAAATTTCGAATAAGCTTATTTGGTATTATAAGTGTTAAAGTTTGCAACTTTATTTAAGTTTTGGTGTTTTTAAGCTTAGTTGTACAAGAAAATCTTTGTTAGAAACGTTTCTTTGTCGAATTTTAGTGTTTTGAAAAATCTGGTCATATTTCGAATAGACAAAATCCCAAATTTTTGAATAGTTAAACCTAAACTTTCGAATAGTGTGGTCAGACTAAAGTTTCGAATAGTCAAAACCCTAAAATTTCGAATAAGCATACACGGCAGTTTCTTAAGGATTCGTGGATTACTCAGTGTTCTTCTTTCTTGCATAAGTGAGAAAAACACTTCGACTTGTGTAAAAACTTCTAATTTGTACTAATTAGAAAGCTGCAAAATGTCGAATAGCTGAAAATTTCGAATAGCAAAAATTTCGAATAGCAAAAATTTCGAATTAGTAGAAAATTTCGAATAGACAGAAAATTTCGAATAGGCATGAAATTTCGAATAGGGAAAGTTTCGAATAGTGGGATTTTGGTTGACTTTTTGCATCTTAGAGTTGACTTTTTACAACAAAACTTCAAACGGCCATAACTATTGAACCGTAACTCCGTTTTCGAAGTGCTACCTATTAAAACGATCGTGAGACCGAGGAGAACGACACGTTGAACAACTGAAGTTCATTCAACCCAACCTTCGAGGCCCAAACACGCTCAAAAACATAGTTATCAACGTTTTTAAGTTTTAAGACCAAATTTTCACTACAACAACGGAACTTTACTTTCACCAAACTCAACTCCTACTTCATTAAACCGATCCAAGATGAACTTTATCATACATCAATGGCAACTCAGCAAGATATCCATGCAGCCGGTGCAAAGAACCGTCCTCCTATCCTTGAAAAAGGTGGGTATCTTCCATGGACAAACCGCATGCTTCGTTACATCAAAACCAAGACTGATGGTAAACTCGTGCTCCAATCCATTCAAGAGGGTCCCTTTAAGCAAAGACAAATCCAATATCCCGGAGATCCCAATGCAACACCTCCTGCATTACCATTCTTTCGTGAACAAACAGAAGCAGAATACACAGATGATGACCGGAAGCAGATCGCAGCTGATGATATGGAAATGCACCTAATCCAAGTAGGATTACCTCGAGAGACCTTCGCTGCAGTCGACAGCTGTGAAACTGCATATGCAATGTGGGAACGAGTTAGGAGGCTATGTCATGGAACAGAAATTGGGCAGCAAGACGTTGAAAACAAGCTACTAACTGAATGGGAGAAGTTTACATCCACTCCTGGTGAATCCATTGAATCCTACTATACCAGGTTCTGCACTTTAATGAATGAGCTAATCAGAAACAAGTTGACATCAAGAACAATCGCGAGCAACATCAAGTTCATCAACAATCTTCAAGAAGAATGGGGACGATATGTTACTATTGTCAACCAAACAAAGGATTTACATCAGGTCAATTATGATCAGCTCTACGATTTTCTGAAGCAAAACCAAGCTGAGGCTAATGAAGTAAGGAAAGAAAGACTGGCAAAGAATCATGATCCTCTCGCACTCATTGCTAACACACCGAGACCTTTACCAGTATACACACCACATCAACCATCTTCATCTTCAACTCACAACTACATGCAATAACAAACTGCTGTCATTCCACAACAACAATTCTACCCATAAAAACAACAAGTTATTCCACAACAACAATATCCACAATTCTAAGAACCAGAGTTCACTGACAATGATGAATCTACTACTGCTTTGACACAAGCATTTGCTTATTTGACAAAGGCATTCCAAGGACGCTATTCTACACCAACCAAAAACAACCAAAGGATTTCATCGAACACTCGCAACACGCAGATTGCTCAGCCGAGTTTCAATATGGGTCAACGAGGACAAATGGTTGGGAATCAGCAAGGATATGCTACTGGATTTCAGATGGGTAATCAGAACATGCAGAATGCAGGATAGTATGCAGGGAATCATTTGGGTCAGTATACAGGGAATCAGATGGGTCAGTTTGTTGGAAATCAGAGGGGTCAAAATGTTGGAAATCAAATAGTAGGTAATCAGATTGGGAATGTTGCAGCTCCAGTTGTCAGGAATTATGGAAATGTGAATCAAGGTAACCCGATAAAGTGTTTCAACTGTCAGGGTGTAGGTCATATTGCAAGGAACTGTCCTACTAAGCCGAAAAAGAAAGATCCAGCGTACTTGCAGAAAGCATTGTTGTTGGCACAAAAGGAACAAGCAGGGTTTCAGTTGTCTGCTGAGGAAAATGATTTTATGGCTCTTATGGATGACATGGAAGACCGAGAGGACATCGATGCGAACTACATATTTATGGCAAATCTTCACGAGGCTAAGTACGACACGGATTCTGACACACCTCCTGTTTATGACACCAATGCAGTATCTGAGGTACCATTATTCAATACATGCCATAATAATGATATATTTGATATGTCTCCTCATGAGGAACAACATTCTGAAACTCCAACACCCAATTATGATACATACCTGGACACGCCGAGTAGTCGCAATATTGATTTGGCAACTCCAGATATGAATCATAGTGGAGGCTCAGTTTCACAGCATGCTGAGCATGATGAGGAAACACGCGCTCTCTTTGAATCATTATTGAATAATTGTAGCATTGAAATTGAGAAAGTGAAAAAGGTAAATCGCGATGTTAAGGCCGCGAATGAGAAAATGACCGCTGAGCTTGAGAGGTGTAAGTATTTTAAGTTTCATAAAAAACGATAGTGAGACTTAGAAACCGGTTTTCAAAATTCCGTTTCAAGGGAAAAAACAATTGCAAATCAAGTTTGACACACTTGATGTTAATTCACACATGAAAATAAAATCCTTAAACGCGGAAATGATTGATTTGAAAAAACAACTTTCTAAACAAAAATCAACTTGTTCTGATCTTGAAAAAGAAAAGAAACAGTTGAAAGCATATTTTTCAAAACGAGAAAATGATCTTCTTGATGAAATCATTGAGAAACAAGAAACAATCAAAAAGTTGGAAGATTTGCTTGTGAAAACGGGTCATTCAAGTCAAACCATTCATATGCTTATTAAAGATCCAAATCCGTTTTTACATACAATGAAGAAAATGGCTATCGGTTGTGAAAATCTTTATACTCTCAAGAAAGCTCAGAAAGAACAGAATGTTTTGTACAATAGAAATATAATATATGCTAAACATGATCCTCCCGTTGTTCGTGATTCTGAGGAAACAATAGAACTTGTTGAAGAGAGTCGAATTAAAATGAAACAAAAGAACCCAGAGATAAAACCAATTGATTACAACAAACTCAACATACTTTCTGGAGTTGATTTTGTCCCTAAAAAACAAACACCAATGTTTTCTAAAAAACCAGTTGTTACAAAACTGTTTTCAAAACAAAAAGTTGTCTCTAAAACCCTTTCAAACATGGAACAAATGTCCTCAAATAATCCTTTTAACACAAGTGATGCTAGAGGATTTCTAGATGATGTTAAAAAGAGAATTGAAACACTTCAAGGGATTGTTAAGTCTAAAACTACTATCAGTATTAACAACCTACATTCCAGCTTTCATGCAGAAATGAAAAAGGTGTTTGAAACCGAAATTACTATTCCATTGAATAAAATCAATGCGAGGCTAATTCATTTTGAACAAGCATTTTGTAAAGAAACATCTGACTTTGTCAAAGACCACAAATCCCTGGTTAAGGAGGCTAATGAATGTTTTAAACAATCCAAAATTTTGAAAAACCTAAATGACTCTCTATTCGAAGCAGTTATGTCTACCGATATTATGTCTATTATTTTGCAAACATATTCTGTTGATGACGATGAAAGACTGCGAGCTGAGACCTCCGCAATTGTTTTAAAATATGAAAATGCTCTTATCAAACTTGAAAAGGAAAACGTGTCATATTTTAAACAACTTGATCGAAAAAGCGAAGAATGCAAGTATGACAAACTGTCGTATGAGCGTGCCTTCAAAAACATGAAAGAGCAAAATGATCTTTTGAAGGCTCAGCTGGAAAGTTAAAAAGGGAAGGGTTTGGATACTAAGTTTGCAAAACCATCGACTTCGGACAAACCAAATACTTCAAAACCGATTGTTAAACAAAAAATGTCGATTTCTCAATCTGTTCCAAAAGTCGATGTGAAAAATGATTTGACAAAACTAGTCACTCCAACACCCTTGCCCAAGCATAATGAAAATGAAAAGATTATTGATAAAGGAAAAGCGGTCGTCAAAACACCAAAAGTGATAGCACCAGGCCTTTATAAGATTAGTCCCACTATTGCATCTGCCTCCACATCAAAAACATATAGGACAAACAACAAGAGCGTAAAAGATAATCCAAAAGAGTCTATGAATGCTAAAACAATTTCAAAGGACAACAATATAAATCCTAATGTGTTGTAACGCCCCGTGACCACTTATACCAAAATTTTTGAACTTTATACGCGGAAACGATTGACTAAAACAAACTCATACAAATTCTCCATTTAATGACCAGAACATATAACATTTAACCTTTTAAACATACTTGCAAGAACATATACTCGAAGACCCTTCAAAACATTTCACACAATTTGCTAACACAACCAAACAACCCTTCTGAGACCAAGATACGCCGTATCCTTTTTAGGGATACGCCGTATCAAAGCTGAGAGACAATACGCCGTATCAATCTGAAGTGATACGCCGCATTATCTTAAACTTCTGATACGCCGCATCTATTATATTAGATACGCCGCATCGACCCACTGAGACAGAGAATTACAAGAATATGGGATGACGATGCGCCATATCCCAAAAGGAGATGCGCCGTATCACCTGATACGCCGTATCTCAAAGGAGATGCGCCGTATCTACCCTGCACAACAGAAATCCTGGACAGACCTACTGTCCCAATTATGCACTTTCAAAATCCTCGGCTGGAAACCCGACCTCCCGGACTCGAAACTTGACGAAACTTTCCAGAATCCTTAAGTATACCCATAAGATTAATTTCATACAAAAACATCACCCGTTTGACCACCCGAAATAGTACCTCAAAATTGGACGGGTTATGCATAAGACCCGTTATGACCCATTTGCACTCCAAACCATTAAAAACACATCTTTTACCCATCATACATGAACCACATACCTATTTTAACATACCAAATTTGTTCCAAGGGTACATATCCCATTTACATTCCAAAATAACGAGGGAGGCTATTTACCAAACACTCCCTTAAAACGTCTAGAACTACTAACATGTACCATAGAGACTTCATAACTTACACACATAGTTAAACCATAAATTAGACATCAAGACATGACCGTGAACTAACAAAATGACCATATAAAATGAAGTGTACCCACGACACAAAAGAGCACTTGGGGGCTTCCAACTTCAAAAGCGTTTGGTCCAAAAGAATTCCGATCTTCTAAACTACCTTCTTATGTTATAAGCTAGGCTATACCCTTACCCTTGCTTCCTCCGCTAGAACCTACAAAAACATTAACATCTAAACCGTAAGCGAAAACGCTTAGTAAGTATACAAGATATAATCAACATCACATTTACATGAGATTGGTGATTACCACCAACCATAACATTAACAAGGAGCATCAAATGAGATTATTACTCACCTTGACCGGGCAAGTAATTATTTAACATTAACACAACTAGCATTGGATCCAAGCTATCACACATTCACAAGCTCCATAATAATCACATTAACGCAAGCATAACATTAACAACATAACATTAACAAGGATTATACTCATATACTTACCTCAAATTCCTACTAGCTTCTTACTTGCTTGAGTTGGGCTTCTATAGTGATTCCTATTACACAATTAACCTTAATTAGCAACTAATAACTATGGAGATCATAGTTTTACTACCTTAATTCATTATACCCAAAACTCATTACATGAACCCTAATTTCTACCAATTGGGGAAAGTACTTACTTGATGAAGAGATAACAATTAAGGTATTTCTTATGCCTTTTGATCACTTCTTGATACTAGAAATAAGCTAGATAATGATATTGGCTTTCCCTCTCTTTTCTCCTAGCAAATGTCGACAATAATGGAGTGAGCTCAAGATTTCCAGATTTTTCTTGAACTAGTTATTTAATAATGAGTTAGTTGTAACTTTGGCCTCTTGGCAATAGTAGTCCCCATAGTTCTATTCTTCTCATTTAGCCACACATTAAGTTATAAATAATCCCTAACACATTCACTTAGCATAATATTTACTTAAATGGTACCTTGTCGGGGTACGGGTGTAACAATTCTCCCCTCCTTAAAATGAGAGTTCGTCCCCGAACTCTACTCGTGAAATAAGTGAGGATACTTGGTCTTCATTTTCTCTTCCGTTTCCCACCTAATACTCGTACCCTTACGATGCCTCCATTGGACTTTTACTAACGGGATCTCTTTATTTCTCAATTGTCGCACTTTTCTCCCTAGTATGGCTTCCGGCACGTCCTCTTGAGAAAGCAACTCCGGGTCTATTTCAATGTCGTCTAAGGTGACTACACTCGTTTCATCCGCCAAACATTTCCTTAAGTATGACACGTGAAAGGTATTGTGAATACCCCTCATCTCTTCGGGTAATTCCAACACATATGCTACTTCGCCTACTCGTTTCAAGATTTTGAAAGGTCCTATAAACCGAGGACTAAGTTTTCCTTTGTTTTTGAACCTAAAAACGCCTTTCCACGGGGAAACCTTTAACATAACCAAATCACCTACCTCAAATTCGATTGGTCTTCTCCGATTATCGGCATAGCTTTTCCACCTATCTTGTGCCGCTTTTAGTCTTGCACGAATCATTTCTATCTTTTCCGTTGTAGCCAACACTACATCCGTGCTCGCCAATTCCCTTCTTCCGACTTCTTCCCAACACACGGGTGTCCTACACCTCCTACCATAAAGCATTTCATAGGGTGGCATATCTATACTCGCATGGTAGCTATTATTATAGGCGAATTCAACTAAAGGCAAATGATCGTCCTAATTGCCTCCAAAGTCGATCATACAAGCTCGTAACATATCCTCCAAAGTTTGAATCGTCCTTTTGCTTTGCCCATCGGTTTGAGGATGAAAGGCCGTGCTCATATGAAGTTTCGTACCCAATTCTTCTTGGAAATCTTGCCAAAAAATTGAGGTGAAACGCCCGTCTCTATCGGAGACTATAGATATAGGCACTCCATGACGTGCGACTATCTCATTAACGTAAATCTTTGCTAGCTTATGAACGGGCATGTTTTCTCGGATTGGAATAAAATGAGCACTCTTGGTTAGGCGATCTACTATAACCCAAATCGTGTCGTTCCTCTTTTTCATCCTTGGCAATTTCGTAATGAAGTCCATCGTGATCTTTTCCCACTTCCAAACTGGAATATCCAAAGGTTGAACTTTTCCATACGGTTTTTGATGCTCGGCTTTGACCTTTAAACAAGTCAAACACTTCTCAACGTACTTTACACAATCTCTTTTCATACCCGGCCACCAATAGTTCTTCTTCAAATCGCGGTACATCTTTGTAGCTCCCGGATGAATGGAATATTTCGACTTGTGTGCTTCCCCTAGAATCAATTCTTTGATGTTACTACGAAAAGGGATATAAACCCTTCCATACTGAGTCTTAATTCCTCGACTATCTTCTTCGAGATGCGGAATGTGAGAAGTGATATGCTCACCTTCCCTATTTTCTTCTTTCAATGCCTCCTCTTGAGCTAACTTGATCTTATCAAAAAGGTCGGTTGTGACAATCATCCGTAACGAATGAATCCTAGTAACTTCATTTTGATCCTTTCGGCTCAACGCATCTGCCACAACATTCGCTTTACCGGGATGGTAGCGAATTTCGCAATCATAGTCCTTCAACAAGTCTAACCATCTTCGTTGTCTCATGTTAGGATCTTTCTTATCAAGGAAATATTGAAGGCTTCGATGGTCGGTGTAAATTACGAACTTGATACCATTTAAATAATGCCTCCAAAGTTTTAAAGCAAAAACCACCGCCGCAAACTCAAGATCGTGAGTCGCATAATTTTCTTCATGCTTCTTTAGTTGTCTAGAGGCATAAGCAATTACCTTTCCCCTTTGCATAAGAACACATCCAAGACCGGAATAAGACGCGTCGCTATAAACCACCATATCTTCGGTCCCCTCCGGCAATACTAGAACCGGTGCTTCGCACAACTTCCTCCGTATAGTACAAAAGGCCTTGTCTTGTTCTTCACCCCACTCGAAGGTAGCATTATTCTTAGTAAGTTTTGTTAGAGATGACGCGATTTTGGAGAAGTCTTGAATAAACCTTTTATAATATCCCGCAAGGCCAAGAAAACTTCGAATCTCACCAACATTCCTTGGTGCATGCCATTTCATTACGGCTTCTACCTTTGAAGGATCGACTTTGATACCATCGGCATTAATAACGTGACCGAGGAATTGAATTTCTTGCAACCAAAATTCACACTTTGAGAATTTAGCATACAATCTTTCTTTTCTCAAAGTCTCTAAAATCTCCCGCAAATGTGTGGTGTGTTCCTCCTTACTCTTCGAGTAAATAAGAATGTCATCGATGAACACTATGACGAACCTATCCAACATCAGTCTACATACGCGGTTCATAAGGTCCATGAAAACCGCAGGCGCGTTCGTGAGACCAAAAGGCATAACCGTAAACTCGTAATGTCCATATCGGGTCCTAAAGGCCGTCTTAGGAATGTCTTCTTCTCGAACCTTCAATTGATGATAACTTGAACGGAGATCGATCTTGGAAAACCACCGCGCACCTTGAAGTTGATCAAAGAGGTCATCGATTCTTGGTAACGGATACACATTTTTCACCGTGACTTTATTCAACTCGCGGTAGTCGATGCACATCCGCATACTACCATCTTTCTTTTTAACAAATAAGATTGGAGCTCCCCATGGCGAACTACTAGGACGAATGAAACCCTTGTCAAGCAATTCTTGAAGTTGACTCATCAACTCTTTCATTTCGGACGGAGCAAGGCGATAGGGAGTTTTAGCAATAGGGGTAGCACCCGGAACAAGATCAATACGGAATTCGATTTGCCTTTCGGGTGGAATACCCGGCAAGTCTTCCGAAAAAACATCACGAAATTCATTCACAACCGGAACATCATCGATATTTTTCTCCTCAAAGCTCGTATCTAGCATGTGAGCCATGAAGGCATAACAACCATGTGATAAATATCTCCTAGCCTTCATTACGGAGCATAACTTTAGTTCACCTTTTCTTTTATCTCCATAAATAATCATTTCACGGCCACTAGGATTCACAACTCGAATGATCTTTTGGCTACAAAGGATAGCCGCGTTATGTTTGTCAAGCAAATCCATACCAATAACAATATCAAATTCCCTGAGCATAATGGGAATTAAGTCGATCTTAAAGACACTTTCATCAATCTCTATCTCCACGTCTCGATATACATTAGACACAACAACGATTTTACTATCGGCTATTTCAACTTCTAGGGGTATCGGGAGTTTAGCTAGTGGGGAAGTTATTTGCTTGCTAAAATCATAAGACACGAAAGAAATACTAGCACCCGAATCATACAAAACCCGAGCGGGTATGGAAATAACAAGATGAATACCTGTGATGACATCGGTCCCCGATTTGGCTTCTTCGACACTCATTTGATAGACTTGAGCTATTGGTTTTGGAATCTCCACTTTCTCTTCCTTGACGGTTCTCAAAGGCTTTGCTTCAATCGCCTTTGTTTTCTGGCAATCCCTCAACCTATGCCCTATCCCGTTACACCCATAGCATACTATCATCGGCTTGGTACAATCTTTGCTTTGATGATCTAAAGCTCCACACTTGTAACAACCCGGCGTATTTCGCCTACATTCTCCAAGATGGAACTTGCCACACTTAGAACATGCTACCTTAGCTTTGTTTCCCACACTCTTCTTGCCATGGTCAAATTTGGCTTTCTTCCCATCCCTATCCGCAAACTCTAACTTCCTTTTTGGTTCTTTCGCCTCTTTCTCCTTCCTCCTAAGTAAATCCGCTTCCCTTACCCTAGCTCTGCTCAAAAGATCCTCCAACGTAGTACATTTGAATGGTGAAATCACTTCACGAATATCATCCTTGAGCCTCCTTTGGAACTTGTCAACCTTAAGCTTGTCATTCCCAAGGTACTCGGGACAATAAGGAACCATATCATTAAACGTCTTCCACAACTCATTTACCGTTTCATTAGTTTGAGTGAGAGATTGAAATTTCTCTCGAATTTTGTCAACCTCTTCAACCGGAGCATACTCGGCACTAAACAACTCCTTGAATTCTTTCCACGTGCAAGTCTCCACCCAAGGTTCACCTTTCTCACACACCTTTCCTTCCCACCAAGTCTTTGCACTATCACGAAGAAAGTTAGTAGCATAGATAACCTTCTTCCTTTCTTTGCAACCACTAGTACGAAAAGCGCCTTCCACCGCCGTGATCCACCTATTACTAACAATGGGGTCAAGAACACCGGTAAAACGTGGCACATCACAAGCCGTGAAGTCCCGATAAGTAGCTTTGTCGTTCTTAGGTTCTTTTGCTACTCCATATTCTTTCTTAAACTCCTTAAACTCTTCCTTCATTAGCTCCTTAAGATTTTGCGTCGTTTGTTGAACATAGAAGGGCATTGCTTGTTCAATAGCCTTACCCACTCTTTTTGCTAACATTTTGTCTAGGGCTTTCATTTCATCTCCCGTAAAGCCTCTAAAGTCAGGGCCTCCGGAGTTTGAGGAAGAACTTTCATTATCCTTACTAGCATTACCCGGATCACTTGCCGAAGTTTCGGCATGCTTGGAAGCCGTGGCTTTCGCGACTTCCTTCGTGAGAGGGGTTTCCATTTCTTCTTACTGAAAATTAGCAATTCACAACATTAAACACAATTATGAATACTTAGCCAATGCATGAATGACATTTCTACCTTGTTCTAGCACCCTAGCTTGTCACTCATGTATGATCTAAATGATTTCAATTTCACATATGTCCCGTATTTTCATCACTAAGGTGGCCAGGCGTAGTCATGAAAATATTGAACATATGGGTCCTCAAAATCATCCAAACAATACACAAATAACAAACACTAGCTCTAACCGCATCTATACAAGGCCTAAGTCTAGGAAATCCTAAAGTGAAATCCTAAATCTCTTAGACCGAAGCTCTGATACCAAGTTGTAACGCCCCGTGACTACTTATACCAAAATTTTTGAACTTTATACGCGGAAACGATTGACTAAAACAAACTCATACAAATTCTCCATTTAATGACCAGAACATATAACATTTAACCTTTTAAACATACTTGCAAGAACATATACTCGAAGACCCTTCAAAACATTTCACACAATTTGCTAACACAACCAAACAACCCTTCTGAGACCAAGATACACCGTATCCTTTTTAGGGATACGCCGTATCAAAGCTGAGAGACAATACGCCGTATCAATCTGAAGTGATACGCCGTATTATCTTAAACTTCTGATACGCCGCATCTATTATATTAGATACGCCGCATCGACCCACTGAGACAGAGAATTACAAGAAAATGGGATGACGATGCGCCATATCCCAAAAGGAGATGCGCCGTATCACCTGATACGCCGTATCTCAAAGGAGATGCGCCGTATCTACCCTGCACAACAGAAATCCTGGACAGACCTACTGTCCCAATTATGCACTTTCAAAATCCTCGGCTGGAAACCCGACCTCCCGGACTCAAAACTTGACGAAACTTTCCAGAATCCTTTAGTATGCCCATAAGATTAATTTCATACAAAAACATCACCCGTTTGACCACCCGAAATAGTACCTCAAAATTGGACGGGTTATGCATAAGACCCGTTATGACCCGTTTGCACTCCAAACCATTAAAAACACATCTTTTACCCATCATACATGAACCACATACCTATTTTAACATACCAAATTTGTTCCAAGGGTACATATCCCATTTACATTCCAAAATAACGAGGGAGGCTATTTACCAAACACTCCCTTAAAACGTCTAGAACTACTAACATGTACCATAGAGACTTCATAACTTACACACATAGTTAAACCATAAATTAGACATCAAGACATGACCGTGAACTAACAAAATGACCATATAAAATGAAGTGTACCCACGACACAAAAGAGCACTTGGGGGCTTCCAACTTCAAAAGCGTTTGGTCCAAAAGAATTCCGATCTTCTAAACTACCTTCTTATGCTATAAGCTAGGCTATACCCTTACCCTTGCTTCCTCCGCTAGAACCTACAAAAACATTAACATCTAAACCGTAAGCGAAAACGCTTAGTAAGTATACAAGATATAATCAACATCACATTTACATGAGATTGGTGATTACCACCAACCATAACATTAACAAGGAGCATCAAATGAGATTATTACTCACCTTGACCGGGCAAGTAATTATTTAACATTAACACAACTAGCATTGGATCCAAGCTATCACACATTCACAAGCTCCATAATAATCACATTAACGCAAGCATAACATTAACAACATAACATTAACAAGGATTATACTCATATACTTACCTCAAATTCCTACTAGCTTCTTACTTGCTTGAGTTGGGCTTCTATAGTGATTCCTATTACACAATTAACCTTAATTAGCAACTAATAACTATGGAGATCATAGTTTTACTACCTTAATTCATTATACCCAAAACTCATTACATGAACCCTAATTTCTACCAATTGGGGAAAGTACTTACTTGATGAAGAGATAACAATTAAGGTATTTCTTATGCCTTTTGATCACTTCTTGATACTAGAAATGAGCTAGATAATGAAATTGGCTTTCCCTCTCTTTTCTCCTAGCAAATGTCGACAATAATGGAGTGAGCTCAAGATTTCCAGATTTTTCTTGAACTAGTTATTTAATAATGAGTTAGTTGTAACTTTGGTCTCTTGGCAATAGTAGTCCCCATAGTTCTATTCTTCTCATTTAGCCACACATTAAGTTATAAATAATCCCTAACACATTCACTTAGCATAATATTTACTTAAATGGTACCTTGTCAGGGTACGGGTGTAACATGTGTGTGCCTTACCTTCTACAGGATTAGAAAGCACCTCTACGAGCAGCAGACTACAACCTAGGAGCAATACAAGTAACAATAGAGTCTCGGCTGTCTCTAAGAGTAGATGCCAGAATAAAGTTGAAGAAGTAGAAGAACACCCTAGGAATTTATCGCTTTGTAATAAGAGACATATGTCATCTAAATGTAATGTCAAAAGTATTGTTTCTAGTGCATGTAATGACTCTGTTTGTTTAATGTGCAAGAAATGTTTATCTAATAATGTTTGTGATGATTATGTTTCTAAAAATGTGAATGTTACGCCTGAACAGAAAAATGTTCCAAAAGGAACTAGTGATAGATCTAGATCTATAGAAAGACTAATTGCGCGATTTAGGTCAACCACTAGTAGTCAAATGCCTAGGAACTATCTTAAGTATTGTGTATGGAAACCAACGGGTAGAGAATTCATACTCCAGAACTGAAAATTGGAAGTTGTTCAAATTGAACAAGTAGAAACCTTCTATGAGTGTGATCCGGATTTTACCCCTAACCCCATGGAACCTAATTTTAAACGGTTTCCAAATACAAACTCTTCTGTTCTTCGCAGGTTATCGAAATATGTCTTTGGATCGTCGACTCGGGTTGCTCTAAGCACATGACCAGGACTCTGAAGCTGCTATCGACATCAACCAAATGCTATCGACATCAACCAAATGGCCTCTTCATCACCAATTTGTCTTATGACAAGAGCATGCCGAACAAAGTCCTAGCTATGGCATAGAAGATTATCCCATCTCAATTTTGAAACCATCAACAAATTAGCCAAAGACAATATCGTCAACGGACTCCCTAAGTTCAAGTACACCAAGGAACACCTATGTCCATCTTATGAACTTGGAAAAAGCAAAAGGGCATCATATAAACCCAAAACCGTACCTAGTTCGGAAGCATGGTTACATATGTTGCACATGGACTTATGTGGCCCAATGAGAGTTGAAAGCATAAATGGGAAGAAGTATATCCTTGTTATCGTCAATGACTATTCGAGATATACTTGGGTAATGTTAGGAATATAAATATTCATCTGAAGACTCGGTCACCCCGAGTACACATTAGCATTCAATAGCTCGTAGGAATATTAGTACTATTAGTAATAGATTGGTTATTTCAGTATTTGTGGAGTGGGTCGGGTCTTTACCCACTGTCAGCTCGCTCCACAGCCCACACGGGGCACCTATTATTGTACCTATATATACCCCTCTCCACCTAGGGAGAGGGTTGGAACTCCTTAGTATTTTCAATACAACCTTCATCTTTCTCTCTCTACAAGTTCCCACTCTCCTCTCTCTCTCTCTCTAAAACCCACGGCCAAATCCACTTTTTTATGTGTTTGAATGTTATGAATATGTTACAAATGGTATCAGAGCCATGGTTAGGTTCTAGTTAGTACATATTCTCGGAATTGTGGAGTATTTTTGGCATATTTGTGTTGTTTTCATGGGTCGACTTGAGAAGCTAAGAAACTCATTGGTTTAGCCTTGTTTGTGTGTTTGGTGGAAGATTTAAGGTCTTTCTTGACAGCGGTTTGAGTTTCGGAAGAACTTTCTTCGTAGCAGTTTGACGTTCGATAGAGGTTTCTTGTCTGTGGTTTGAGTTATTTAGGAAAGTGTTAGTTGCGGTTTGATCATTACTTCTGATAGCAGTTTGGCGTTTCTAACCAAAATAGGAAAAGGACAAAAAGTACTGAAAAGGACGGTTTGTCCATTTGAGGTTGTGGTTTGTCATTTCTTGTCGGTAGCGGTTTGTCATTTAGTGGTTGCGGTTTAACCATCAGCGGTTTAGGTCTTAGCGGTTTTGGGTTCAGCGGTTTGATCATTTTCGGTTGGGTTAATTGTTGCGGTTTGACTTAGCGGTTTGTCGTGTGTGTCAGCGGTTTAGGTATAGCGGTTTGGTCTTCAGATTCTGCGGTTTGACTTAGCGGTTTGTTGTGTGTGTCTGCGGTTTAGATACAGCGGTTTGGTCTTCAGGTTTTGCGGTTTGATATTTGCGGTTTGTCTAAGGTTTTAGCGGTTTGATACTTGCTGTTTGATTAGTATTCCAGCGGTTTGGTTTTTTTTTGTGATTGCGGTTTGACTACTGTGGTTTGACACGAAAGTAATACTTTTAACTGTGATTTGACCCAAGTAATCAAATAACGGTTTGTTCTTGAATTTTGTAAAATCCCGCGAAAGAACTTATTTCTCGGTTTAAATCTCAAGAATTGTAAAATCCCGTATACAGTATGGCAACCATACCAAGCACTGCTTCTGATGACATTTAAGCAGCTGGGTCCGATACCCGTCCTCCTATGCTTGATAGGACAGACTATGAGTCATGGGCACAACGAATACGGCTTTACTGCTTGGGCAAAGAAAATGGAGTTAACATTCTTAAGTTCATTGATGAAGGACCATTTCAGATGGGCACCACCAGAGACGTTGTTACTACTGGTGAAGACGGAACTGTTAGTTTGGGAATCGACAGACCTCGAACTTACAATGATCTTAATGAGGAGGAAAAGAAGAGGTATGATGCTGATATTAGAGCCTCAAACATTGTCATTCAAGGTCTGCCAAAAGATGTTTACAAACTCATCAATTTCAATATGGAAGCAAAAGCAGTGTGGGACAATGTAAAGATGTTATTGGCTGGGTCAGAACTCTCAAAGGAAGATCGTGAGTCACAATTGTATGATGAGTTTGAGCATTTCAAAATGAACCTGGGTGAGAACGTCACAGACTACTATGTGAGATTCCACAAGTTGGTGAATGATTTGAGAATGATCAGAATGACAATGCCAAACATCCAAGTTAATTCCAAGTTTGTGGACAATATGACACCTGAATGGGACAGATTCGTGACTGCAGTGAAACTCAACAAGGGATTGAGAGATACAAATTATGAACAGTTGTATGCCTATCTGCAACAACATGAGAAACATGCTGCATATGAT
Organism: Artemisia tridentata subsp. tridentata; assembly: GCA_021014915.2. Lineage (NCBI taxonomy): Eukaryota > Viridiplantae > Streptophyta > Magnoliopsida > Asterales > Asteraceae > Artemisia > Artemisia tridentata. Next base: position 503,591,639 of record CP139509.1, read on the forward strand.
CGTATGTTGAGAGAAAAACTCAATCCAACTGCACCAAATGACCCACTGGCATTTGTTGCAAATGTTCAGCAATACAATCAAGCACAACTTGAGCCAGTTTTTCATAATCTCATCCCATCACAGAATCAGTCATTGTTTGCTCAATCATCCATGTACCCATAACCTACTGTGAACTCTCAACTTGATTCAGGATATTCCCGCACTGATCAGATGATTGATGAGCTTTCCAATCAAGTGTCCTTACTTGTTCAACAGTTCAGAGCAACACTTCCTCAAACTAACAATCAACTCAGAACCTCATCAAACCCACGCACTCAGGCAACTGTGGAAGATGGAAGAATTGTGGTTCAGAATGTGCAGGGGAGGCAGAACTTGAATCAAAGGAACATGGGTCAAGGTAATGTGCAGAATAGAGCAGGGAATGCAAATCAGTGGCAGGGGAAACAGCCCAAGTGTTATAACTGTGGAGGACTTGGACACATTGCCAGAAACTGCAATCAACCGAAACATCCTCAGAACTCAGACTATTTCAAGGACAAGATGTTGTTGATGCAGGCTCAAGAGAATGGAGCTGTATTGGATGAAGAAGAATTGTTGTTTCTTGCTGGTGATGGGGGAAATACTTTTGATGCCGATGTGGACGAGCAGCCAGTTCAGGACCTTGCACTAAATGATCCCAACATCTTCAAAGCTGATGATTGTGATGCTTTTGACTCTGATGTGGATGATGAACCAACAGCTCAAACAATCTTCATGGCTAACTTGTCCTCTGTGGTCTCATCACCTCAACAAGCTGGTCCCTCAAATGCATCTGTGATTTCTGAGGTACTAAAACTTTATGACACATATAACGTGGTTGATGAACAGAAGATTCCCAACGAAGTACAACAGACAGATGTGGTTGATTCAGATAATGTTGACATGGGAAATAGTAATATTATTCCATATGAACACTATGTGAATCACAACAACGTGTCTGATGTACAAGGTGGTGCATCTTCTGTTGAAAATATTGCCTGTGTTGTAAATAATGTGTGTGCCTTAGATAATGCTTGTGCCGTAGATAATACTTGTGAGTGGCATGAAAACACTGTGTTTGTCCCTGATGACACCTTGACCACTAGACTAAACATATATAAAGATCAAGTGGCCATGTATGAACAGCGTGCTAAGTTTGAACTAACTGAACGTGAGCAAAAAATGGAAAGTCAAATGCATACACTTATAACAGAGCGTGATGTAAGGGAAGAAACATTAAAACAAGAGTTGAATTCTTTGAAAAATCAGCTGGATCAGACTGTCAAACAAAAACAGGAAGCACAAAAATATTTAAATACACTAAAGCAAGAATTCAAAGATAAAGAAACACAACTCTTAAATGATTTCTCCAGACTTAAAACCTTAAAGAATAAGCTTGAAGATAAGTTGTACACACAAGACCAAACCAGACAGACTGCTCAAATGATTCAGAAGCACAAAAAGTTGTGTGATAAGCATAGTGAAAGTAATGTAGGTGAACCTAAATTAGCTCTTCTTAGGAATGCTAAAGTAGCCCAACCTGCCTTATATGATGCCAATGTGATGATTATGCCTGGTCATGCCCCACCTGATGTTTCATCTTTAGAAGAGAGTAATGAAATAGAAGTGAGAAATAGAGAAATGATGAATGCGAAACTGAGGGATCCCAAATGCATAGCCAATCAAATAATAGTCAAGCCCCATGATTATTATGAGGAGAATCGATTGACTGTGTTTGCACCTCAAAAGAAGTTAACACCTGAACAAATATTTTGGTCTTTAGATATAGAAAAGAGAAAGGCCGATGAGCTTGAAGCCAAAACTCCATCCCTTAGGAAAATTGCAGCTGCGACGGTGTATCCTCCCAATACACCTAGGCATTTGGTCCCTTTGACTCTTCCCACAGAATGCAAAACCTTAATTAGCATATACGTACTTTGTCAACTATTTGCTGATTTTGATAAAACATGTAAGAAGAGAATTACACCAACCGGAATTACTGAGGGGGAAAGGTGTTTTGAACAAACAAAAAGGTGTTACTTGACTGAGGTCATTCCATTCTTTAAATTACTCAAAGAACACTTTGAAGGGATGCAACAAACCCTTAAAACTGAAGTCAATCAGATGAAAGGAGTGTTTAAAGATATGGAAAGTGAGGTAACTCAAAATGCGATAGAGCTTAAGAGCCGTGAGATTGAGAGAAAGAACATTCTCATCACCAATGAGAATTTGATTGCTAGATGTATTGCACAGGACATATTTTATACTGCTACTGATTCTTCTTTAACTGCCTGTCAATTTCATGAGTATTCTATTGCATTGAATGTTACCCAGAATCGTGTTGTTGAGCTTGAGGGGGAGAATTTGAAACTACATGAAAAAATTCAAAATGATGACCATGATAACATGGTCAAACATTTTTCCAAACTAGAGGTTGATCATCTTAACTTACAATTAAAATATCAACATTTAGAAGAAAGATGTAAACTATCAAATGCCAAGACATCTTCGGATGCTCCTGAATTTGATACGTATTTCGAATTAAGCAAACGGGATGAGAAAATTCAAGCTCACACTAACACGATTCGACAATTGAGGGCTCAAATCGCCCTATTAAAGTCTAACAAGTGTGAAGCAACTGGCACCAATAAACCATTGTCTTTAGATTCTCAAAATTTTCAATATCAAGACACTATCAACAAGTTACACTATGAAAATGAGTGTTTTCGAGCTGAAAATTCAAAAGTGAAACAGCATTGCAAAGAGTCATATGACTCAATTAAAGTCACATGAAACTGTCACAATGAAAAGATAACTTCTTTGTTAAATGAAATCGAGAATCTTAAGACACAGGTGAAAGGGAGAATGCCAGTCAACACTTGTGTGAATGTTGCTCCAAAGATTCCTACTTGTAATAAGTATACTGTTGACGTAGCTCCTATTGCACCTACCCTTAGGAACAATAGGTCTGCCCATCAAATATATCTCAATCACCTTAAGGACAGCCTTGACTCACTTCGTGAGGTAGTAGAGGAGGATAAAATATAAAAACAACTTGATAAGGCAGTTGTGGATGCCTGATTCCTCACTAAAAGGTCACAGGAATTTTTAGAATATGTCATTGGCACGGGCCCTAAGCTTGATAACAAAAGAGATAGATTCGCAGCATCATCATCCACAAATAAGAACAAGCATGTAACCTTTGATCTACCACCGAGAACATCAGAACCCAGCACATCAAAATCAAGAAAGCATATGACAGTAAACCAAAATAATGTTCCCATCATTACTTCTACAGGAGTAAAAAGTGACACCAAAGCTAGCGAGTCAAAGCCTAGAGGCAATGCAAGGAAAGATAGGACTGCGCCGGCTAAGAGTGGTCACGAGAAGAAAGTAGAAGCCCAACCTAGGAACAATAAGTTTACAGTGAATGGAATGAATCGTGTTGATTCTAGTATCAAAAGTACTGTAATTAATTCAAATTCTAATGTTGTCTGTAAAACATGTAACGAATGTTTAATTTATGCTAATCATGATGATTGTGTTGTGTCATTCTTGATGTCTCCTATTTCATCCCAAGTTAAGAATGTTAGGAAAACTGAAGTATGCAAGCAAGTTTGGAAAGCAACAGGAAAAAAGTTTGCTAGTGTCGGGTATAAATGGAAACCCACTGGAAGGAAATTCACTTTAGGAGACCAGTGCCCCTTACCTAGAATGAATAATTATAAAATTGTAAAGGTTAAGGAATGGAAACCAACTCTTTGAATTTTGCCTTTAGAGACACAGTGCCCACCAATTAGGTCATTTGCTGCCTCTAGTGTAGTTTCCAATATAAAGACAGCAGCATCTGTGAACTCTATGGTTCCAGAATTTGTGTGTGCTAACCAAACGGACCCTAACTGCACGTGGGGATCCACATTTTTTAGTTATCCATCGTTGTCTGTTTTCAAATGCAGGTTGTACAAATCATCCTTTGGTATTTGGACTCAGGCTGCTCAAAACATATGACTGGGGATAGCTCACGGCTCAAGAACTTCGTGAAAAAATTTATCGGGACAGTTAGATTCGGGAACGACCACTTTGGAACAATTATGGGTTATGGAGATTATGTGTTCGACGACAGTGTAATCTCACGGGTATATTATGTGGAAGGACTAGGGCATAACTTGTTTTCTGTGGGACAATTTTGTTATTCTGATCTTGAAGTTGCGTTCAGAAAACACACTTGTTTCGTCAGAGAATTGGACGGTGTAGATCTTCTTAAAGGCAGTCGTGGAACCAATCTATACACCATCTCAATTGAAGAAATGATGAAGTCCTCTCCTATTTTCTTGCTTTCAAAGGCTTCAAAGACTAAATCTTGGCTTTGGCACCGTCGTTTAAATCACTTAAACTTCGGTACCATAAATGACCTTTCTCGCAAGGATCTTGTACGAGGCATGCCCAGATTAAAATTTGAGAAAGATCATCTTTGTTTCGCCTGTCAACTGGGCAAAAGCAAGAAACAAACCCAAAAACCCAAAACTGTCAACACCATCTTGGAAGTTCTTCACACCCTTCACATGGATCTGTGCGGTCCAATGAGAGTGCAAAGTATAAATGGGAAGAAATACATTCTTGTGGTAGTCGATGACTACTCTCGGTTTACATGGGTAAAGTTTTTGAGAACTAAGGATAAAACTCCAGAGGTTATCATCAAACTAATCAAACAGCTGCAAGTGAGGCTCAACAAAACTGTCAGAATCATCCGTACTGACAATGGAACTGAGTTTGTTAACCAACAACTCAGTCATTTCTATGAAAGTATTGGCATAACACACCAGAAAAGTGTCCCACGCACTCCTCAGCAGAACGGTGTGGTTGAAAGAAGGAACCGTACTCTGGTGGAAGCTGCAAGAACCATGCTAATATTTTTCAAAGCACCGATGTTTCTTTGGGCAGAAGCAATTGCAACAACATGTTATACCCAAAACTGATCCTTGATTCATCCTATTCACAACAAGACACCCTATGAGCTGATTCATGACAAGAAGCCAGATCTTTCTTTTCTTCTTGTGTTCGGTGCACTGTGCTATCCGACAAATGACAGTCAAGATCTGGGAAAGTTGAAAGCAAAAGCAGTCATAGGTTTCTTCATTGGGTACGCACCTGATCGCAAGGGATACAGAATCTACAACAAAAGAACCCAAAAAATCATGGAAACTATTCATGTTACATTCGACGAGCTGACTGAGCAACCAGCTCCAGGACAAACTAGTTCTGGACCTGCTCCTAATCTTTTGACACCTGGACCAATCAGTTCAGGTCTTGTACAGAATCCCACGCCTGCAGTTCCCTATGTACCACCTACCAGTGAGGAGTTGAAGAAGTTATTTGACCCTATGTTTGACGAATAGTTTAAGCCACCAAAGGTTAATACTACGACGGAAGTTGCTGCTGTACTTCCTGTTGCTGATGCTCAAATTCCACAAGGCTCAGAAGGCCCATCGGTATCTGTCTCAATCAGTCTCGATGCACCATCTGCCAGTCAATCGCCCTCATCATCAAATATTCAATCTTCTTCGGTGCAGCAAGGATCTGCAGATGACAATTCTTAAGTTAATCCTTTTGCTCCTGTTGATGATGTTCCATTTGAAAACATATTTGCTCCTGAGTCTTCAACTGATACATCTTCTTCAGGAGATCACAACACGGCAACATCAGTTCAAAACCCTCAATCCCATGATCATCTTAGAAAATGAACCAATAATCATCCAATTGACAACATTATCGGTAATCCTTCACGTCCGGTATCTACACGAAAACAACTTGCCACCGATGCACTGTGGTGTTTCTTCAATTCCGTACTATCCAAAGTCGAGCCAAAAGATGTCAAAGAAGCAATGTCCAAAGATTGCTGGTTCAACGCTATGCAAGATGAAATCCATGAATTTGATCGACTTGAAGTATGGGAATTAGTGCCTCCTCCAGAATGTGCGATGATCATTTCTCTAAAGTGGATCTTCAAGGTGAAACTCGATGAGCATGGTGATGTTCTGAAGAACAAGGCACGGCTAGTTGCAAAAGGGTATCGACAAGAAGAGGGCATAGACTTTGAAGAATCTTTTGCTCCGGTTGCTCGAATTGAAGCCATTAGAATCTTCCTCGCAAATGCTGCTAGTTGGAATATGATAGTCTACCAGATGGATGTTAAGACAACTTTCTTGAATGGTGACTTAAAGGAAGAAGTCTATGTGAGTCAACTAGAAGGATTTGTGGACGCTGATCATCCTACTCATGTCTATCGCTTGAAGAAGGCTCTCTATGGCTTGAAGCAGGCACCTAGGGCGTGGTATGACACATTGTCCAAGTTCCTTCTTGCAAATGGATTCTCCAAGGGTGTTGTTGATCCCACGCTATTCACCAGGAAGGCGGGCAAACATCTACTTCATGTTCAGATATATGTAGATGACATTATTTTTTCCTCTTCTGATCCTAGTGAATGTGATCGGTTTTCAAAGGAGATGAGTTCTAAGTTCCAGATGTCGATGATGGGACAAATGTCGTTTTTCTTAGGCTTGCAAATCTCTCAAAATCCAAGAGGCATCTTCATTAATCAATCCAAATATGCATACGAAATTTTGAAGAAGTTTGGATTCGATTCAAGTGATTCTGTTGACACTCCCATGGTTGAAAGATCAAAGCTAGATGAAGACCTCTCCGGGATCCCGGTTGATCAAACAAAGTATAGAAGTATGATCGGATCCTTCAAAATTTGATCCCTCCCGAACGGTCAGGTTTTATCACACAAGCCAACCACTTGTGAATGGTCAACCGTAATAAAAGAGCCCTAGACAGCCCGGGAGAAAAAGCAATTTAAATCCATGGGAGTATAGAAGTACATCCCCGGGTCGTTAAGTCCCAACGAGGTGTGTAAACTGTAATACAACGAATGTGCGAGTTGAAATGATATGGAATATACAAAAACAGGAATCTGATTGACTAACACTAGGAATGTGAATAGTCATAGCTCTGTCACAGCTGTATCGTTAAAAACGTGCAATCAGAAACCTAAAAACGCGAAAGAGTTACAAACGTACGTTTAAATTAAATTAAACGTAAACGTACAAAACGAAATAAAACAAACATTCCCAAAGAGGGAATTTGCATGCCTTAACGGCTTAAATGCAAATTAAATAAAAATAAAATAAATAACTATATTTACAAAGTTATTATTATAATAATAAGAAAATCTAAAAACCTAAAACGTAAGTTCTATCTAAAAAATGTCAAAGAAAACTAAAAACGTGCGAATTAATTAAAACTAACGTAAGTGCGCAAGTTAAAACGTGAATTTATTGAAATATTAACACTATGGGTACAATTATATTTTTTACAGGTTCTATTTAACAAAAGAAAATTTTAGAAAAAAGATTTATATTTTTTAGACAATTATTTAATTTACTATGATTTAATTACTATTTTACAAATAAAAATACAAAATAAATACCTAAACTAATCTAAAAAATTTGAGATTTTTTATTTAATAACTTTACAATATTACTGAGCTAAGAAAATTAGAAAGGAGATAACAGCTTATTCAGATAAGCTGAAATAAGCCAAACAGCTTAAATAAGCTATCTAGGCTGTTTCTACTATAAGTATCTATTGTATATGTATTCCAACGGAACTGGTGCCCCAGAGCAGTTGGAAGGGGGTGTGGACTAAGCATGTTATACTAGCCAAGAGGTCTCAGGTTCGAATCCCACACCCCACATTTTTGCAATTATTTTATTTTTTTGATTTTTCTTTTTACAAAACTTAAAAACAGCTAATTATAAGCAACTTTTATAAAGACCACTTTTTCAAAACTTAGCAATAAGCTCTGTAAGAGCTTATTAGCTTAACAGTTGGTTGCTTATAAGCCAAAAATTAAGCTTCTAAATAGAAGCTATCACTTATTGGTAAAAGTGGTTCTTTTTGTGTTTTTCTTTTTCTGGATTATTAGTATACTGATATTATACATATATAATGAAAATGAAAGTTTATAAACATACAAATAAGCAGATTTGGGCTTATGAGCTTATGCAGTGAGCTTTTGGCTCACAGTCATATGCTTGTGTTTGTTCTGATAAGAATCCGTATTTTCAGTTGTAACCCTTGGAATCCTATTGTATTATGTATGTCATATGCTTGTGTTTGTTCTGATAAGAATCCGTATTTGTGACACCTTTGCCCTTGTCGGGTTGGGGTGTTACAATTATGGTATCAGAGCCCAGGTTGCGACTTGTAATACATTTACCCTTGACCTGTGAAGTTAGGACCACTAAGTTTCCACTGTAGGCGCTCATAAGATAACCTGTAAGAATTGCTTTAGGACTTCCCTATAGGAACGTAAGTTTTTGACCAGTGAGGAAGGGGTAGACTAAGGCATTTGTTTAAGTATCATTGCTTCCGCATCACTCTGATTCGTGCCTTACTTTTGGTTTAAGCCTGTTGAATCCCTCTTGGAGATTGAAAGTTTATGCCTACAAGATTTATGTCTTTGAGAACTGTATAGTAATTGCATGACACTATTGAACCTTATCTTTAGATTCCGACTCTGACATCTAATCCATTTGTTAATCATCTTGATGCCTCTCCGGGCAATTCTGAGAATCTCCATGATGATGACGTACTAGATACATTCTATTGTTTGTCTCTTGCTCTTGATAAGCACCTATGAATCTCCTGACGCTATTTGATTCCGTCTTACCCCTCTCTATCCCTATGAAAAGTCTTGTGATGGTTAACCATGCGTATAAGAATGTTTCCCTCTTACTTTTGAATGATAAGATTTGCCTGGTTGATCCGTCTTTCTTGGATAGTCAACTTCGATTCCATTCTGATAAGGGATTGGTTGATTGAGCGCTCGAAATGTTAACAACAATGGCGGATACCCTGAAGAGTGAAGGCATCCCTTACAAGGCAGAAGTGTTGGCGATGCAGAAGAAGAAATCTACTCAAGACGGCGAACCTGGAGCTGATGAGGACATGCAGTCTAACTTCCCTATTCACCTTGGTTGTACTAAGATGAATTGAGAGCGGAGGCAGACTGGAGGATGAAGGATTTGAAGATTGTGCCAGAAATTCACATTACTCCAAGAAGAACAGCAGGAGGCCTGACGAACCAGACACAAGTTCACAATTTTGTTTCACCTCCGAGTATTCTCAAATTTAAGATCCTCTGATGATTTAAGTTCCTTAGAAGCATTTCAGTTCCGTGTCTATTCGTACGTCCAATGATGGCTTTGATGAATTGGAGAAGATCTGACGCTTGTGGACGGCATACCTTAATCTGATAGGCAATCTGGGATTCCGATACTCTTGCAAGTAGTTGTTTTCCCTCTTGACTATGACATCGATTTTGTTGACCTCTGAGACTATAGAGTACTAGGTGGATTAAGATAGGTGGCTTTGTTTACGACTTGAGATAAAGTATGATCATCATGAAGGCATAATTATGTGGTGCTGGTATTATTAACGTGATAATACTTACACCATATAACGTGCCCTCATTGTGGCCATAGGATATCTTGGGAAGTACCTAAGAAGTTTAGAATTTGACCCCGTTGGATTATCCGTAATTAGTGAGACTTTAGGTTCATTCTACCTATGCGTATACTCTACCTTCGTTCATTAAATATCAGGGTGAATTTGGACTCTCGTGTTGCATTCTGTCGACCTCAGTTAGGAATCTTAAACTCCTTGAAGGGCTCTCTACTATGGGTACAATTAATTCGATTTGAAATCTTGTTCGCATCCCGTATGAGTATTCCGTTCTCTATTCTTTCTGCTTTCTGCAAATTTCGAGGACGAAATTTTTCTGTTAGAGGGGAAGAGTTGTAAAACCCTAAAATCTGAAAAGCATGTAAAATGACCAAATTGCCCCTGCACATTAAAAATTTAATTAAAGGCTTATAAAGTATCAAAACAATTCCAAACTTCTGGCAATACACGAGATATGTTACCAAATAATTTTAACGACTTCATTTAACATTTATACAAGTGAAAAAATTACTAAAATACCCCTATTAGCACCGAATGGATTTATATGTAATATTAAGTTTATTTAAATGAGGTAAATATGACAATTATGGAATGAATCAATCCCCATAATTTTGGCTAACCTAATCACGAAATTCCTGGTCCTTCTCCCCCCATTTGACTCGGTTTACCCATTTTAAAACTCAATCACATCATCTCTTTTGTAAACCTAGTTGCCGCAAGAAATAAAACACACAAACAATTTTCTTTAGCCTCCATTCGACCTCCATAAATCCCTAAGCCATTTTTCTGAGTTCAAGCATCATCTAAAGAGTACTAGAAAAATATTTGTGAAGGTGTTCGTCGTACGAATCATTCTTGGTGGATTTCTTTCTATCACGACATCATAAAGAGGTATAATCGTTTATAATTATTTCGGCCATCACAAAATTCGTTTCTCATTTTTCTAACACTCCTTATAACGTATAAAACCTAGGAAAAATATTGTTGGAGCTGTTCTTGGTCGTTTTCTAATTTTGAGGAATTATTTCCTTTCGAGCGTCTAGAAACAAGGTATATTCGTTCATAAATCCTACGACCTTCCTAAAATTCGTTGGCTATTTTTCACATGATCCTTATGTCGAATATGCTCTGGGAAAAATGATTTCAAGGTCCGAAGGTCGTTCGTGAGGTTGCGGTGATTTTTGGCTCATTTTGGTGTCACGCGTATAAAAGAATTCGTTCAAGCCATTTCATACGTTCAAAACTCTTTGGGGTATTTTTCTCAGGCCCTATATGCTATAAGAACATCAACTAAAATGTATACACAAATCCATGCACGTTCTATGAATTAAACGAGATTATAACCATGAAAACGTATAAAACTTGTGTAAAATGTATTATGATTGATATGGACTGTATCTATAATTTATTCACGTGTATTATAATGTCATATGATCTGGAAAAATATTGGGAAGAATTATCATGGCCTAGATCTAATTATTTTGAATTAATTTATATAATCATATTTTGTTTAAAACGTATAAAAGGATATAGAAAATTCGTACGAGTTGAAATCTGAGAATTAGGGTTTGTTCTTATGATTATAATTAATGTTTAATGATGTGGTAATGATTGAAAATGGTTTGGAAGAATTAGGGTTTGATTTCATGGATTTAAAATGGTTAACGAGTGGTTTTAAAATGTTTAGGGTAGGTTTTGTAACTTGTAAAACTCGTGGGTTATTTTTAGAACTTATTTTGGAATGTGTACTTTCTGTATAAAATATAAGTTGAGGGGGTCTAGTGTCATTTTTGGTATTTTAAAGGATTAAAATGTATTTATGTCTTAATTATGATTCGAATTGTAATATAATTAATTAGAGGGACTAAACATGTAATTTCTGGAAAATTGGTGCTGTTTTGAGTAATAAAATATATTTAGGGGGTTATGTGCTATTTTGGTAATTTAATGGATTAATATGTAATTATTGATAATTAAAGGTTGAAATTGTAAATTAAAGGACTTAATATGTAACTTTGATAACTTGAGGGACTTAATGTGTAAATTATGAATATTTAAAGGTTCATTCGTATAACTTATTAAAATAAGTACTCATTGTGTAAAATTGATAAATAAAGGGTTTAATGTGTAACTATGAATATTTGAAGGTTTAAAGTGTAACTTATGTAATGAAAGGGTGTAAAATGTAAATTATGAAACCCTAAGGACCAAATGTGTAAATCTGATCAAAGAGACCTTATTTCCATTTAATAATGATTGAACTAAGTTATACTATCAAATACTGCTAAATAAGGGAACTTTCTAAAAGTGAAAACTTGCTAATTCTGGAAACCTGCTAAAAATAGAAATCTGGAAAGTTACTTAAATGGAAGGGTTTGTAATTCTTGTCTACCCCTCTAGGTGTGAAGAAAGAGAGGTCCTAATCCACTCTGTGTCATCCAATTCTGAGTTTGTGTTTGCTTTGGAATAAGGTACAGATATTCTGACCTTCTCTGTAAGGTTTCCTATGATTCTTTTCTGATCTGTTAAATCTCTGATTTGATACTCTGTTACGATCCTTTGCTATGACACCTTTGCTTCGATCTTTGATCTCTGATTTTGACCTATGATATGAAGACCTTTTTGATATGAGATGGAAATGTTTTAAGTAAAGTATTTTGAAAGGGTTTTTCAAGCATGATATATTGACTTTAAGAAAACTATTTTTGAAGTTTGTTTTATGAAAACTATTTGAAAGACCATTTATGAAAACTATTTTGAAAGATTGTTTTAAATGAACCTTAAGAGAAAACCTTTTGAAAAGTACTTTTGATATTGAACCTTTTGAAGATTTGACCATCTGATACTTTGACCTTTTTGGATATTGACCTGGGATATTTGATCTTCTGATATGAACCTTCTGATATGACCTTTCTGATGTGACACTCTGATTATGATATGAACCTATGACCTGGACCTTTGACTCCCAGTTTGATACCCGAGCCAAAATTTGTGACCCTAGCCATGAAGGTAACATGGCCGTGTCTGTGATGCACCACTGGCATGACTAGTGTGTAGCCCTAGTGATTTGGTTACACCGTCCCCATTCTGATTCTGTTATGCGCGCTTATATGATTTCTGATATGGCCAATATGATATGTTCTGGGGGGCGAATGGATGCATCCTAGATTTGTTCTGTTTTGTGAAGATCTGATATATCTGATATTTGGTGACTGATGATGGGTGCAATCCACGTCTTTCATGTTCTGGGAGCTAGCTACTCCATATGTGTTTCTGATGGATACATGAGGTCACCCCTCATATTATCTGGTTATTTGAGAGGTATCCCCTCTCTTCTGCTACAGGATTGAAGACATGTGATATGATATTTCTGTTTGTGGGCTCGTGGTGGATGACTGTCCTAGACCTTTACTCTTGTACCTTATTTATATCTTTTCATTATGCTATATCTGTTCAGATCCGTTTGCTTTCATTTCTGTTTGTTTCATTTCCGTTTATTATATATATCTGTTCACTGGGCTTTTTAAGCTCAGCCGCACGTTTCTTTTCGTGTGCGGCAGGTTTTAGTTGGAAGCTGGGCTATCAATAGAGAGGACCTTGGACTTAGAATACCTTACTAGCTAAATTGGATTAGAGATGATTAGAAGAGTTATATTCAGACTTAGTAATTATTGTGTATTTCATTTGTAGCCTTGTAATATCAGATTTTCAGTTGTAACCCTTGGAATCCTATTGTATTATGTATGTCATATGCTTGTGTTTGTTCTGATAAGAATCCATATTTGTGACACCTTTGCCCTTGTCGGGTTGGGGTGTTACAGTTGATAAGCTTCAAAAAGAAACTAAATTCACCAGCTATGTCCCATGGATGAGCTTTTTATTAGCTTATGAAGTGGGCTCAGTATACACTGATTACTCAGTGTATACTGAGTAAGTGGTGATAAATTCAAGCTTGTTGCAGCCCTATCAAAAGAGCTGCAACATGAAAATGAGGCACAGGGTCTTGAAATTTGGTGGCTTAGCTTCAAGAAAAGCTAAGCCACACAAGCTTTAGACCATAAATGAGCTTTTAGGAAGCTTTTGGAAATGGTGTAAGATGACTGAGTACTCAGTCATCTGTTGTGAGTGGGCAAACAAAAAGCTTCAATTCTAACTTATCTAATTAGCTTCAAAGAGCTCAACAAGCATTGAACCATTGAATATGGTTGCTTGGCTTTGTGAAAAGCCAAGAATCACAAACTTTGGGTCAATGAGGAACTTTTTGTGAAGCTATGAAAACAACTCACTTCACTGTTTGCTTCAGTGAAGTGAGTTTAAATGGAACAAACAAAAGTGGTGAATTAAGTTATCTAATTAAGCTACAAAGGAAAATAAGCTTACACATAAACACTAAACCATAAAAACTTCTAATAACAACAACAAACACAGTCACAAGCCCAAAAGTCAACAAGTTACAAGCTTGTGACTTTGGTTGTGTGACTGTGACACAGGGCAAAAACATGTATAAATAAGCATAAAAATAAGCATATAAACAAGCATAATAAAGATTAACAAAAATACATTAAGACAGATGAGCAACAAGACTACAAAACCCTATAAGCACTAAGACTAGAACTAAGTAACAAGATCACAATGAAATTATCTAATTTACTCAAAAGACAGAAAAACTGAAATTTGACTTTTAACCTAATAACTAAAAAGTTGACTTACATGGATTTAGATCCTAAACTACTGACTAATTATGTAATAATTAACAACAAGAACATGAAAATAACAAAGATTAACAAAGTTTTAACACATATGCAGGATTATTTGATCTAGCCACCTCACAATTCTCATAAGGAGGCAGTCAAATGTCATTTTGACTTTGTCTCATGCTAAACCCCTTGGTGAATGTTTCACTGAGTCTAATAGGTCATACATGCAGTACATCAAACAAGAACAACAACAAATATAACCCTGAACACAGTTTAACTACTAAATCCAAATAACCCTTAAAATGGACTGTTATGAAGTTTTTCAAAGCAAATGATTGTGTAAACTAATTCCATCAAATTCAGAGGTTTTAGTGTGTCAAACCAACCCTTTTTCAGCCTAAACAAGTAGTCACAAATGTCTAAGCCTAGGTTTCTCAAAAACTAGTCCATTGACAGTCAAAATGCCATTTCAAACCACAAACCAATCCAAAGCATAACAACCTAATATAAAGCTATATTATCATTAAATAACAGCAAATAAATACAGAAACATGAAAATCAAAGCATTTAAAGCATTGAAACATTAATATGCAAAAAATGGTAAAAATAAGCTTACAACTGAAATCCTGCTTGAAACTGAGAACCAAGGATCAGAAGCCACTCCTAGCTTGTTGTCAGCAAGCTAGAAACCAGAAAAGCCATCCAGATTAGCTTCTACTTCCCCAGAACTCCTTATTGGATCACAGGTTGACTTTTATTGACTTTTTCTTGATTTTTGGTATTTTCTGAATTTTAAGGACTAAGGTATGTTTTAAGGGTTCTACAAGCTTTAAAGCTTTTTTCAGGAGCTTATATGAGCTTATAAAGTCCAGAAAACAACTACATAACACGAATTTAAATGACAAGTAAATTTAAAGGCAATTTAAGTGAAAACTTGAAACTGAAAGATGACTTGAAATTAAACTAGAATTAAAGTTTCATTACACTAATATGATGATTATTACTACTTTAAAACTAAAAATTACATTTAATTTAAAAGAAAGTATTTAAAATTATCACTACATGACCAAGGCTAGTCCAAGGTAGTCTTCTCTTTGCCTTTCTCTTCTCTTTTATAACCTTCTGAGTTCCCACTAGCTTCCTGGTCAAATCCCACTTTAAATCTTGATCATTGATGCAGTCAAATTCATCCTAGCCTTTGAATTTACTTTTGGCGGGAAACGTGGCAAGTGGCTAATCCAGCTGGTTTAGTCAGTGAGAGTTGGGAAGAAGCATTAATTGATTTTGGGAGTGTTAGGTAACGTGTATAGAGGGGGTATGAGGTGGTGAGTGGTATTGGTGAGGTGGGGGGTGACTGGTTTTGTTTTGGCGGTTTAAGGGAATGAGACGGGTCAAACATTTGTTTGACCCTGGGTTTAAATAAAAAGGGTGGGTCGGGTTGGTTAATGGATTGGGCTTGTGGGCTTGGGGTATATAACTGGGTTGGGTTGGGTTTTATTTAAGGGTTAAGGGTTTTGGGTAATGTTTGATCCGGTTTTTGGTTTTAGATAAACATAGGGACCAATGTTGTCATTTCTGAATTCTTGAGGGATTAAACCTGTTACAATTCCAAAGTTATGACAAGGACCAATTATGCCAAGTTAGATAAACCAAAGGACCTATTTTGCATATTACAAGGGTATTTTATGTTAAATTCCAAGTTTTAAATACCCAGGGACTAAATTTGCCATTTTTGAAACTTGAGGGGTAAAAATTGCCAATTTGTGAAAACTTTCATCCAAGGATTATTTTGAACATGTTTGATTATCCAAGGACTAAAGTTGACTTTTCATTCATTTTAAACCTTCAGGGACTAGTTTTGCCAAATTATGAAACTTCAGGGACTGAAAATGACAATTGTGTAAACTTTGTGTGTTTTTCACTTGTTTTTCAATCTTTTGTACCTGAATCACATAAAAACACATTTTCATGATATTTGTACCATTTTGTGAGTCATTTGTGTGTTTTTGGTCGTTTTGTGGGTTTAATCAATACTAAATATATGTGTATTTAGACACATATCAATCCTTGATGTATCTAACTTCCAGTAGGCCAGATCTATTGTTTGATGTATGTATGTGCGCTAGGTATCAGTCCAAGCCCACCAAAAAGCATCTGGAAGCGGTTAAGAGGGTCTTCAGATATCTTTAAGGCACTGTTCACATGGGTCTCTGGTGTCCTAAGGACACTGCAATGGAACTCACAGCTTATGCAGATGCTGACCTTGCAGGGTGTCAAGACACTCGTCGAAGTACTTCCGGGGGAGCTTAGTTTTTAGGGGAAAAGTTGGTTAGTTGGTCTTCTAAAAAGCAGATGAGCACTTCTATATCTTATACAGAGGCCGAGTACATTGCTATGTCTGCTTGCTGTGCTCAAATCCTAAGGATGAGATCACAACTTTCGGACTATGGTTTTGCATACAACAAGATTCCTCTGTATTGTGACAACAAAAGCGCCATTGCTCTTTGTTGTAATAATGTCCAACACTCCGGTCGAAGCACATTGATATCAGACATCACTTCATAAGGGAACAGGTTAGGAAAGGGATTGTTGAACTATACTTCGTGAGGACGGAGTTTCAGTTGGCTGACATCTTCACCAAGGCACTTCCGAGAGAATGGTTTCAGTTTATTCTCCCTCGTCTTGGAATGAAGAGCTTGACACCTGAAACCCTTAAATGTCTTCAAGAAGAAAATAGAGGAGTAAAGGATTGGATTCACATATCCTTGTATATACTTGTATATATCTTAAACCAAAAAGAAAATAGAAAAATATAAAACCTATAAAAGCCCTAAAAATCAGAAAATCAGAAAATACCAAAAATAGTTCTTCTAGGCATGTCTTCTGTTTATCGATAACATTTATGGACCTAGAAATGTCATTCAATAATGACACGGGTCTTTAAATGAAGCTCGAGCAGAAGTTATACTAACCAGTTAAAACATGTCTAATCGGCTTGCAGTTACTTTAGACTGCAACCCGTGCTTTATTATGAGGAAAGCATGTCGCCAAAAAGACAGATGTTCCTCCAACTGGGTGACATTCACCTGGGCATGGATTACTTTATATCCATGTTTCTTCTATCTGATGTACGATTCAGTGCATCATTTCATGTATAAGAAGAGAAATCTTCTTTACACCAAAATCTTTCTCATCTATGATTCTTCAGGAGAGTTTTGGTGTTACGCAAGGTGGTAACTTGACTTAAATTTTCACAAATGTTTGACACTCAATTGAATGACTACAGCTCTTTAAATAGAAAACGGGTCATTAATTGAGGGGGAGAGTATTTGTTCAAAATTTATGACACCTTTTTAAACATTGTGCAACATCAGCAGTGACACTCTCTCTTGGTTTGAAGGGGAGCATAGTATGCTCCATCATCAGAATACATTTAAAACTGACCACGTTTTCTCCCTTATTTTCTAACGTATTTAAATCAATTGGGATCACAAATCTCAAAAGGTTTGAAATTTTTGATCGGGGGAGAGAATGTGATTTAAATATGAAACCTAATGAAAATGTGATGTTTTGGAATTAAATGTAAGCTCTCCTATATGTGCTAAACCATTATGTATATCGATGCACATATTGAGGGGGAGCAAATGGTTTGTGATGACAAAAAGGATATGGCATCTCATGTGAGCGCGGCTCAGACTTCACCAATGAATTGACGAAACCAAAACTGTCATTAATCGAAAGGACATATCCTGGCCGGGTAATAATTTCAAGCTGGTCTAACCAGTGATGTAAGCATGTCTCGAAAAGGATGTGTCTGAGTAGAGTGTACCGTTTTGAGAAACTTTCTGTGGACTTGACCAGGCCGGGTAATTATTTTGAAGCTAGTCTAACTAGTGATGTAAGCGTGTCTCGAATCGGTTATGTTCACTGAAAGTGGATCAATTCAAAAAGTGCTGATAACGCTCATTTTGTACATGTTTTAGTTGCGTTATGTCTATGTTTATGCATTGTATTTGGTTGTATTTGTGGACATATTATGCTCAAAAAGGTACAAAAGATGTATTCAGGTTCATGTACAATCAAGTTCAAGTAAATTGCTAAAAAGATGAAGAAAAGTTGTTAAATCAAGAGTTTTTGCACAAATGTAGAATTCTTCTCACAATAAAGGATTTGGAAGATTGTTAAAGATAAAGAATCAAGTTACAATGATTTCCAAGTTCAAGAAAAGATCAAGAATTGATGAAATGAATGAAAAGTTATATGTAAAGAGTTATGGCTTGCTTCTTCAACCAAAGGTTCAAGAAATGAATCTAAGGATCAAGTTCAACCCAAGGTTCAATAATATCATGCTATGCATACTCCAAACCTTGGGCCGGAATCTGAACCTTAGGTCGTGACTTCAAACCTTGGGTTCATGCAAATGCTGGCACACTTAATGGCTATCTTTAATGAACTAACTCTTCATATGGGTTGCCATTACACTTCATTTACTCCAAGTGCAGAATTTTTATGACACTTTGGGCTCAAGTATTTTGCTTGGTGACCAAGGGGAGTCATCTTATATATATGTATGCTTGGTTGAGAGAAATAATATACATTATCATCATTATCACCAAAGACAACCATATACCTAGACAACTAATCATAATCAACAACTACTACAACTTATTTTACTCTCAAAGGGGCGACAAGGGAAGAAAAATGCAGGAAAGGAAGAAGCTTACATTCACCAATCATCAATTTAATCATTCAAGGAATCTTTGTTGATCATCTCACAAGTGTTCCTAATTCTTGTAATCATCATTACAACTTTTGTAAGACTTTTTAATTATGTTTTCAAGTGATAAATTTCTTGTGGTTATTTCTTTGTTTGCCATGAGTGGCTAAGTGCCTTGAGCACTTGCCTAGATGATGTTTGTGATATGATTTGTTAGGGATTCGATACACGGTTAAGGTGGTTAAACCTTTTGTACTTTGTGTATATGATATATTGAGTTTATATGATTAAGAATGCGGAATCTACTTAATCACACTTAGAAGGTTATTTGTGTTATGGAAATGGAACAGTTGTGTTTGTTATATGACAATGAACAATGAAAGCTTATCACCAAACGATTCAATATTATTAAGATAATAATACGAGTGATCTTGAGTTATCACTAGGGTTACAACCTTGAATCTTATGTTTCTATATCTTGTGATATTGTTTTGTTCTATGTTCTTGAGAGATATATTACACACTTATATCTCTAGTCTAAGATCTTTCTTTTATAACATAAGAAAGATCTTTACAATAATGTTAAGTCTTGTCAAACAACTTGCTAGCTTATCTTATGTGTGTCAGTAACTAAGATACAACATGTATCTATGTTTACAACTTGTTCTGTGAGTATAAGATAAAGACTGAGCACATGGGGTAAGATATTATCTACCGTGTATTATTGACTTTTAGTCAACCAGACTTAATATCTTCATCAAGCAGACTTAACTCTGATAGTCACCAGAATTAACACTTGACTTAACCACCAGACTTAACTTCAACGACCAGACTTTAACCAGCAGATAACCAGCAGACTTAACTTTGGAACTCACCAGACTTAACTCTACTGCTACCAGATTTAATCACTTGAGAGATTTTCCCGATACTTAAACTTCAGAATATTTAATTCCCAACAATCCTCCCCTAAACATGTGAATCCATTTCAACATGTTTCTGAATTAAATTATGGATTGTGAAGATCTTTCAAACACTTCATAGTCAGACCCTTGGACTGAACTTTCTTCTATTTTGAAAGATTAAAATCTATCTCAGTAACTCATCTGCTTTCTGATCTTTGACTTCAACAATATCAATACACATCTTCAGGCTTCAAACATTGACCTAAAAGATGGTGCAATTTCCTTGGATGGAGGAATTATAAGAGGCAATGGTGCTGTGTATCTTGGATGCTTGTTTCAACAAGTGAAATCATCTATCAGCATGCCTTTGCAAGTGATGAACAAACGTAGTGAACTGAAATTGAAACTGAAATCTTTCTTTGTTTGACCTAGATAGAACTTTCTCCTTTGGAATGCTTCATCCCTTCTGAATATATAGAATACTCCAGAATCAGCTCTATTCTTGTCATTTTCAACTTCCTCATCATCTTGTATGCTCTTGTCTTTTCCTCCCTTTCATTGGTTAAACTTCCAACTTTATTTCCTCCCCTGAGATGTTTCCTCCCCTGAGATGCAAATAACATTTCCTCCCTTGTTTGGAAGATCTCTCACAATGTATCTCTCCCCATCATCTGAGCTATCAATTAGAACTTGTTATCAGACAATGTTGTACATGTAGCCATCAATTCCTTAAGAGTTTAATTTGCTGCCCTCATCACTTCTAGGTGTGTTAACTCCTATGAGATGTGATTCATGGGGCAATAACTCATAATCCATCATTTGATGGTTTTCTGAGTCATTTTTTATTTCAAAACAACCTTTAAGAAAAAAATTGACTTTTAGCAGTATGTATATGATTTTATTAAGAAAAATCATACTGCTTTCAACCATTTTGAAGGGATTAAGTGTATAACAGACACTTAATCAAATTTTGGTTTAAAACAACCTCTGGTTGTGTGAGAACCAATGTTTTCAGTTATAAATAACTGCCTGTGTAAAGATAAACCTATTCAAAAGGCTTTCTTGACAGGGTTTCCAGCTCATAGCAATTGTTGCCTCTAACACAAGTGTTAGATTCACTTTTACTAGCTGTTCTTTCTATCAGATGTCCTTAGACTTGCTCATTATACTTAAAAGTATAAAATGATAGAAAGTGAGTTGAATCAGTTACTGTCTGATCAACTAAGTCATCAATTCAATGTGAAATATGATAACCAGGTTTCAAGAAAGTAGTTTTAAAGAATTACTAAACTTAGGTATAAACCTTTGTTAAGAATTCCCAAACTCAGTCCATCATAAACCTGTTATGTAAGCAACTGATATAACATTCTGCTGCTTCCATTTCACTTGAAAACTTCCTTTTGTGCTCAAAAGTTCATACCTGAAATTGTTAGTCTAAAATCAAAAGAACAATGTACAAAGTACTTGTCTTATATTAGAATAAACATATGACTAACTGTATGAAATAACACAATTTTAAAGTAATAGCTAGTACAAATTTACAAAGACAACAGCACAAACAAAAATTTAACTACCAGACTTAATTGAGTAACCACCAGAATTAACTGAGTAATCACCAGAATTAACCACACTGGTATATATAAAAACACATAGATTGAAAAATTTAAGTATTAAGCATTCCAATACTTGCTACCAAGTACTGAAACCTTCCAACATCAAAAGCTTTTGTTAGTAGATCTGCAAAATTATGTTCTGAAGCAATTTTCATTACTTGAATTAACTTTTTCTCATTGCAATCTCTAATAAAATGATGTCTAATTTCAATGTGTTTTATTTTAGAATGTTGTACCGGATTTTTAATAATGCAAATTGTACTACTATTATCAATATGAATAACAGTGTTCATAAAATTGTACCCATAGTCAAGAAGTTGGTTTTGAAGCCACAAGACTTGAGCACAGCAACTTGTAGCAGCTACATATTCAGCTTCAGTTGTTGAAGTAGCCACAGTTGTTTGCTTCTTACACTGCCATGAGATAAGTCTACACCCAAGGAATTGACATCCTCCAGTTGTTGACTTTCTGTCCAAGCTAGCACCAGCATAATCACTATCCGAAAATGCTACCAAATCAAAAGGTGATTCCCTTGAATACCATAGACCCAACCTAGGTTGACCCTTGAGATATCTAAAAATCCTCTTGACTGTTGTTAAATGAGAAACCTTTGGAGTGACTTGAAATCTTGCACATGCACAAACAGAGAACATGATGTTAGGTCTTGATGATGTGAGATACATCAAAGATCCTATCATAGATCTGTATGTGTGTACATCCACATTTTCTCCATCTAAATCTTTTGGAAGTTGTTTCTCAGAATCCATTGGTGTGCTTGCCATTTTTGAATTAGCAAAGTTGAACTTTCTAAGAATTTCAGCAACATATTTATCTTGATTAATAAATATGCCTTCATATGACTGTTTAACTTGCAAACCCAAAAAGAATGTAAGTTCCCCCATGGAACTCATCTGAAACTTATCATGCATAAGCTTCTCAAACTCCAAACACATCTCCTTCCTTGTAGATCCAAAGATAATGTCATCCACATACACCTGCACTAACAGAAGATCCTTCTTGTGCTGTTTGATGAAAAGTGTCTGATCAATCTTTCCTCTTTGAAATCCATTCTCTTTTAAATAGGAAGCCAGTGTTTCATACCAAGCTCTAGGTGCCTGATGAAGGCCATAAAGAGCTTTTACAACTCTGTACACTTTGTCTGGATGGTCAGGATCAATGAACCGTGGAGGTTGTGAGACATACACCTCTTCTTCAATTGTGCCATATAGAAATGCACTCTTGACATCCATTTGGTAAACTGTGAAGCCTAAAAATGAAGCATAAGCTAAGAAAAGCCTAATTGCCTCAAGTCTTGCTACTGGAGCAAAAACTTCATCATAGTCTATACCTTCTGGTTGTGTGTACCCTTGGGCTACTAATCTAGCCTTATTCCTAATCGCTATGCCTCTTTCATCCCTTTTATTCTTGAAAACCCATCTAGTGCCAATTACCTTTGCATCCTTAGGTAAATCAACTAGCACCCATACCTTCTGAATCTTGAACTGAAGAAGCTCCTCTTGCATAGCTTCTACCCAGCTTGAATCATCTAAGGCTTTCAGAATATTCTTTGGTTCAGCTTGTGAGATAAAATATACAAACAAGCAAGAGTTTGAAAACTCATGCTGTTTTGAAGCATAAAGGGCATCAAGAAGCCCTTGTTGGTCTGAAGACATCAGTTGTTGCCTTGTCTTCACCCCTGATTGTACATCTCCTATCACATTTTCTAGGGAGTGGACCTTGTGAATTCTGGTTTGTGGTGTAAGTGGAACATGATAGTTTGGTGGGAGATTGCTCAAATCCACCTCATTATTTGTTAATTCTGCTTCCTTTGTTAAGTCTGCTTCTTCAGTTAAGTCTGTTTCATCAGCATTATCCACCTCATTATTTGTTAATTCTGCTTCCTTTGCAGAACTATTTTCTTGTTCCTTTGTTCCATCTTCACTACAAAAAAACTGGCTTTCAGAGACTGAATTTCTAGGGACTGATATATCAGTCGCTGATACATAGCATCGGTAACTGAAACATCAGTTACTGATACTTTTAAGGACTGACCTTTTATTGACTGATTGCGGCGACTAAAAATCAGTCCTCGA